>PVLD010023777.1:0-26773 GCA_004027595.1 Dinomys branickii | reverse complement strand
GAAAGAAAACAGGCATACATCAACAACAGCAACAACATCAACAACAACAACAACAGAAAAAAAAAACACCGCTTGTTGCTGCTTTACATATTGTTATTTTCGAAGTGTGTGTTCAGGCTAACACATACAGATATACACTATTAATCTAATATCCTGTCTTCGATTATTGCTTAGCATTAAGTGATATAATACAATAGTAGAACCATGTTAGTTCACACTTATGAAAAAACAAAAATAAACAATCCCAAAACACCCAACCAAATTAAAAAAATCCCCAAACCAACCCTCCCCTCAAAAAAGCTGTGATTTTAAGCCTGTACTTATCTTCTGGGGTCTATAGTTCTGTGGTAGTGTCTATCCAGGGCATGTCTCTGCTGTCACCGAGACAATAGAAGCAATCAGAACCCAAATCTGTGCTAGATAATCCCAGAAAGTCTGCAGTAGGATTAGGGTGGGGTGCTGGTTCTCCTACTTTCAAATTCACAGAAGTTTAAACTGATCTTGACCTTTGGTCCTGGGATTGGGGCCTGAGTTGTTCAGCCTACAATACTCTGGTTGTCTCTTATTGGCCTGACTACAGCTCCCTAACCATGGATGTCTTCTGTGATTGTCCCTCACCCAGTCACTGTGGGATTTCAACACTGCAAACCCTAAGATAAAGCCAACCCATGGCTGCTCCAGTTCTCTTGGAAAGGTTGATTTATTGCTGCTTACTGCTCTGCTATCTGTCCAGAAATCCAAAATTCTGCCTTTTGATGGCTCACCATCACGGACAGAAAAAAATCTAAACTACTTTAACCTGATACCTGAATCTTCCTACAATCTTGCCTCCATTACCATTTTCCTGCTTTAACTTTTATATCTTTCCCCATCTGTGCCATTTGTGCTGTATGCTTTATATTTTTACTTTCCTTTGTAAGTTGCACCACAAAGCAATTTGCTTTTACAACTCAGTTTAGAATTTTTCCTTTCTGTCAACCATAGTTCTTTCTCATCTTTTCTCATTTTACTTATTCCACATGCAGTTTACTTTCATTTAATATAACCCTATATTATACACATAAAATATGAGGTACTCTGATTAATTTATTTAATTCTCATAGCAATGTGTCTATTTTAATCCCATATTACAGAGAGAACTGGATGTAACCACTTTACTTCACTGGTGGATCTCAGCATAACTAATGGTAGAACAGCCTGATATGATGGGCCTCTTAATGTAACAGTATGAGGTGCAGAGTGCTTTTTATAAAGCACATAATATTTAGCCTGAATCAAATCAAGTCTTTAGTCCTAACAACCAATTTGGGTAAATATTGAGACTAGAGAATCATGTTAAACTATAACATGAAGGATCTGGGCATGGTGGCATTTGCCTGTAGATCTAGCACTTAGGAAGCTGAGGCAGAAGGATTGCCACCAGTTCAAGGTCAGCCTGGGGTACATAGTGAGACCCTGTCTTAAAAATATGAACAAATATAACATAAAGAAACAAGGGGACCAAAATATGAAATGAATTTCCTATAAAATAATTGGTTTGATTTCTGCCAAAAGTCACTTTTGAAAAAAGTAAGAAAAAAAAAGGGGGAGTTGGAAAACTACTCTAGATAAGAGAAATTGTGTATATTATCATCAAATATACTGTGTAGTCTTTGATGGGATTCCTGTTTTCCCAAAGTCATAAAGTATGTAGTAGCAGAGTCATAATTTAAGATTCTCTTATTCTGCCTGATATTGTGGTGATGTCAGTATCCTGCCCAAATTGCTTTGGAACTCAGCTTTTTTTTTTTTTTTTTTTTTTTTTGCGGTACTGGGGATCAAACTCAGGACCCTGCACTTGCTATGCAGGCGCTTATTCCACTGAGCTATATCCCCAGCCCAGAACTCAGCATTCTTATACTAGGCTTGCTGTGCACTTCTGATTTTAAGTATGTGGGACTCTGCCTAGGGCTCATTACCCAGATTGTGAAGTCTTCTGGGTGCTTATAGACATACTAGTGCCACTTACAAAACTAAGCAGGACAAAATCCATACATACACAAGTCTACAAGTTGAAAGCACAAATGGAGGAGCTTTTCCATTGCTAATCTATTTTGTTAGCTTCAGTTGTCTCAAGTCAGGAAATTGAAGAAGCCCAGACAGGGCTGGAGCTAATGACCTTAAGAGTAGCGCTTGGTAAGCAAAGGAGGAAGTCGCAGGATAAATGTCTTAGTTTCCTTACTTTGGGTGAACGATGCTAAGAAGTGGTGTCAGCTACTTCCCAGAGGTCTCAATGGGATCTAGTCACATTGACTCAGAGTTAACTTTTTCATTAACACACCCACAATCTGGGCTTGCTTTGCTTCCTGTCTCACTTCCCAGTTCTTCTGCTACTTCCTGAGATCACTACAAAAAACCACTAACGTATCTGGTCTGTAGTGTCTGATCCTATGGAAACTGAGTTTAACATGGTGGCAAAACCCTTGCTTTCACTACATCTTGTAATGCAGTTGGTAAGAAACTGTGGGACATAGATCAACAAACCCAGGCTTCTTCACTTGCTTATTGCATGACTTGAAACAGTTGAAACTCTTTGAGCCTTCACGTTCTTACTGAGGAAATAGATTAATAATAGGAAAGTTTCTCTATGTATTTGGACTTTCAGCTTGTGAACTTGTACAGGTCTGGATTTTGTTCTGCTTAATACTATCACTGGTAGTAGATTTGCTTATGAGCACACACAAGTATTTACAAATCCAGGTAGCATTACAGAAATAGCTCATGGCAAGATGCTAATGAAAGCTTAAATAAAGTCACTTTGGACTTTGGCATAAATGGACGTAGAACAGCTTCCAGGTATCTGATGTGCTGGTGAGTCAAGAAGGTTCCCAGCCAGTTGGGAAGAGATAGTTTGAGTATGACGTGACTATGCAAAGTCCACAGCCACATGTCTGATGGCAGAGGAGGCTGGCAAATGAGAGCCTTTCTGGTTCCGTGGCTCACTCTAAATTTAAACTTCCTGTATGGCAGAAGCAGTGCTTTAATTATCACAGGTATTTACTTATAGTAATTGTACAAATATGAGCAAAGAAATTTTATACTCTACAACTTTCTTTTCAGAATACATTTGCAGAACTCATAATATAGTACACAAACCAAGAACCAGCCCTGGGAAAACCATGCCACTGACCGCGAGCAGCGTCAACCATTTCCATAACTTCCTTGCAGCCACGTTCCTTCTTTCATCACTCTGTCCTGCCACCACATCGTTGGACTTATTCTCACTCGTGTAGCCCTTTCATACCATTGCTGTGAGCACTTGACCCTTCATTCCCAGCGTGTGGGTCTCACATTTTAATCATCTACTTGGTCCTTACATGAAAAAAGAATTGCTGTTCATATTACTGATTTCATCTAATTTCCACCTGAAGTACATAACTATAATAACCAATAGTATATTCACAATTACAAATTATTTTCTCTTCGTAATGTTAGTGGCTCTCCTTTACCTATTTAGCATTGCTTGATACAGATTATTAAATCTCTCTTATTTTTAAATTGTCACATTTTATTATTTCTTTCCATTTATCAGTTTAATTACCTGCATAACCATAACAATGACTTACTTTGCAGGTGTAGGTCTAGACTAGAACTGTTCAGTAGAAATTCTAAGGTGATGGAAACGTCCTACATCTGGGCTATCCAATAAAGTTTTCACCAGTGATGCACATGGCCTCTATGCACTTGAAATGTGGTTAGTGTGAATCAGGACCTGAAATTAGGATAGAACAGACCTAGAATTTGTTTTAGTTTATATAACAGAAACATGCTACATATTTAACTATTTTTTCCTTTAGGTAATTGAGCTTATATAATCAAGCTTAAAGTGATTAAACTGTCATGAACAAAAAAATTTGGTTCCTGCAAAAATGTTCTCAAAAGTATTGACTGCTATTGTACTATAAAATACTTTCCAAGAAAAGTTAGGGAAATAAATGTGCGCAATGAAATTATTTCCTGTTTTACCCTAGACTAATATGCTAATAACTTGTTGGACCACTCAGCAATCCATTATTACGCAGAAAGTAGGGAAAAATGTTCTGCCACCCACAGAATAATTATTAGATGAGAATTTTATGCAGGAGCAAAATTGGTTCAACTAGTTTCTAAGTAAAACTATGAAATAAATTAAACATTTCTGCAAGCCCTCTTACTCCTCTTTCCTTCCTCCTCTAGAAGCCTCCTTCCTATGCTGTGCCATCAGATTTCCCCAGCTCACCGCATCACCACGGCCTCCCACGATGGAATCCTGTTCTGTGCCCCTCTGATGAACTCATTTACACTAAAATGTTAATAATTCATAAGATTTCCTTCTCTTCCCATTGAAAACTTATGCTGTGGAGCAAATATACAGCTGTGGTACAGAGGACAGACTTTGCAGGGAGATGCCTCTCGGTTTCCTTGGTCATGGGTTCACTAGCTTAGTCACCTTGAACAGAGCAAGTCATTTTACCTCTTTTGAGCTCCATGTTCTCAGCTGTCACAGAATCATAATAGTCTCTCCCACTTGGAATTAATATGAATATTAAATACAGCACCACAGGCAGTGCTGGGAACATCATCATAATTTTAATAAATGTTGTTATTAATAAAATTCTTTAGAGAAAATTACTTACATGCTTCTAAATGAGTCTTTAGGGATAAAATTGTAGCAGCAGTAGATAGTTCAGAGAGAAATTCCAATGTTTCCTGTAGGTTCCTCAATATACTGTAAATGTTTGCTGAATGAATAAATAATGAATTAGTGAATCACTGGCTTACTCGACAGTCAAATGTTCTATTCTCTGTATTGTCAAGGTCACCTGCAGAGTCAGTAGTAAACTCAGTAGCAGCAGTGAAAATGCCACCTTTAACTGAATTTATCTCTGTGCTCTCAAAAAGATTCACTATATAAAGTTGAACATAAAGCTGCTACCAAAGGGAGTTTCAATTTCCTCTTTACACTCTGTCTTGTTTATATATCTTATGAGCATGGATTCCTTTTATCATAAGAGAAAGCAACTATGTGTAATTACATACCAATAAAATAACCGCAGACTAATACTGAGTACCTTCAATTAATAACACAGTGCCTTATATGCATTCTCATGGCACACTGTAAATTCTTAACTGGTTTATAATATTTGAGTTTCAACCCAAAAACTTAATAGAATTTTAAGTATTAATACTTTGGTCAATTATGTAAAAAAAAGTAAGATTCAAATGAATCTGACAGGAAAGACTCCCAACACACACACACACACACACACACACAATGTCCCTACACTTTTATAGAAATTTAATACGGGAAATTCTAGTCAGACTATATTAACGTACTTACCAAACTTCATTGTGATCAAAGCTTTGATGTCATCATATACTGTTAATAAAACAATATTTTCTCAGAAAAGAGACAAAGAGAGGAGAATGGAAAAAAAGCTGTCTCTCCTCAAAGCCAGTAGCTATTGCACAACTTTTTTTTTCCAATCCACGTGGATACAGTGGGAAAGAATTTCATAATTTCCTTTCAGACATTTGCATTTAGAAATGCTTTGTAGTTAGTGAAATATGATATATTAATAGGTGTTAGTTGAGCAAACACTCTAAGGTTTATATTTTTTCAGTTGTAGCTCCTAGATTTGATATAGCAATAAAAAACAAGTACGCTGATTTTTCTATATGATATATTTACATTAAGGGAAACATACATTATTGATTTGGATGCATTTGTCAAACCTACGTGATGTACTCCTTGTGAAGTCCTGTGAAACACGACCTCTGAATATTGCTAAACTGTTCAAAATTCCTAAATAAGACATTCCTATCTTTAATATTCTTGCCAAAGTCATGAATCATAGCAGGCTGCTGTCGGTAAGCTAGCAGCCAGTGACGTATGTTCCTTTTGCTTTCCTTTAATGTTAGAGCAAGTGGTTTGGAGTTATCACCAAAACCAAACTACTGGAAGTATTTTGATTCATAGAACAGCTTATTCCTTACATGGTTATCTTCTCAAAAAAGCTTAATGGGCACTGATCACTGAGTCAGTAACAATTTGTCAAAATCATGAATAAAATATATATACTACCGTCTTCTCTTCCTTTGACCTTTTTTTTTCAATAGTTCTACTTCCTTTCCTCAGCGTAGGCTGGCAGGAGGATTTACTGAAAAACTGGAGAGTGTGACAAACATAGGGTATTCAAACTTTGGGGTATTATCTCATTATCTCTACTAGTAAGCAATTTTTCTTTTGAACAATGAGGCTATTCTTACTTATAGGACATGTGACACTTACTGAAATATGTTAAAGCACTTAAAAATACTTAAGTTGTAAAATAGAGTGTATTACCTGTAGAAATCTTTTAAAATACTAAAAGTCTAATAGAGACAATGCATTATTGCATTACTTAAAGATTACCACTGTCAGTTTTTTTTCTTTTATTTATTTATTTATTTATTTATTTATTTATTGTGGTACTGGGGATTGAACTCAGGACCCTGCGAGTTTTTCTTTTTTAACCAAAAATACATACATAATTTGCATCCTACTTTCACTTCATTTAGTAAGTCAGTTAGTCTTCAATAAGTCACCAAATTAAAAGGCCTCATTTTTTAAAAATATAAAATATTACATAAATGCAAGTTCCATGCTCAATTGTTATTCTGCAGTTTTCAATGCTGACTCTGAGAAAACCGAGTGCATGAGGAAAACTGAAGAATCTATTTCCTTGGCAATTTTGGGTCAGTGTGATTCCTCAGGGATTGAAGAAACCACGCAGTTAGTTGAAATGAGATGAGCTTTCCATTTTCAAGTTAATATCAGATTGAAAAGTCAGGGAGTACTTAGCATTCACTAATGGTGCCTTTAGGCTGCCACTGTAAAAAATTCATTCACAGTTAAAGAATAGAGTACAATAGAGAAGCATCTTCAAATTTTACTTTTATATTCTCTAAGCATTTGAACAAATTGTAGGGAGCTTGGATTTTATGTCCAGAAAAGAAATGGAGGAGGCTACTTTGTGGAAGTTTTTCAAACAATGAAAGGACTTTTCTCTTGTGAGCACGCAGCAAGACTAGGAATTTAGTTAGTAAAAGATCATATCTAGGCTTTAGGGATTTGAGATGGAAATAGGGGATTTGGGGGTATTATAAGGTCAAGAGGGGTAGAGGAAAACATTTGTTCCATACAGTTTATATGCAATGCAGTGCTCATTTCGGCAGCAGATCTACAATTTACGTGGAATTCCAAGAAACTAATTTTTTTTTTCCTTTCCATGACTATATATATAAAAGCAGAAGTGATGGTCTGAGGAAGAGAAACCCTTTCGGTTATGTCTCAGTGATATAAACATTGATGTCACAGAAGGAACAGTTGGTGCAGAGACATCCCAATGTGCTGCCGTTGTCTGGGCTCCCACAGCGTGCTGGGGGTGGAACATGTCCTTGAATACTACATGTAAACTTGGCACCTGCTGGGGAATTCCCCGCACGTGGCTTCGGAGCAAGTAGCACAGCTGTTAATTTCTGCAGTTGAGTTTTTAGTTTCTACTAGGAGGCTGCTGCCAGATTAGGGAAGCAAAAGACCGTATGGATGAAAATCATATCCAGGAACTTAGAACTGCTAGACTATTTCAGGGAGATTTAATGTGACAGGCCGGTTGGACCAGGAGGTATACGATTTACTTCTTTGGTTCATGGCTATATGCATGACCATGGAGAAACAGCATGAAACGAAAAACTCTTTACTCATTCAAGGTCCATCAACAGTGTTCTCATCATATGACAGAGACTTTCTATTTTCTGGAGATACAGTAATGAACAGCGCAAGTAATATACTTGCTTTCTCAAGTGTATAATAAAATGATCAATCTTCCTTTTTATATTAAATCTAAAAGCTGTAAGTGGAAAAATGTGAATCCTAGAACGCTTATCTGGCAGAGGAGGAAGTAAACACCCAAAGAAATAGTGAAGAAAAGCATTAAAATATTATAAATACAATACAAACAACTAAAATACGGCTACAAAAAATAAAGAGTAACTGAGTGGCTATTTTATTCTGTGGGTGGTCAAGGGAGGCCTAAGCAAATGCTATTTTTTTTTTTTTTTTTTTGGTGGTACTGGGGATTGAACTCAGGACCCTGCACTTGCTAGGCAAGCACTTATTCCACTGAGCTATATCCCCAGCCCTAAGCAAATGCTATTTTAGGTCACATTCAAAGGGCTAGAAGAATAGAACTGGACAAAGATGGAGGAGGGGAGTAGGGGTAACGTGGTAGACAGAAGTAACAGTGAGGGCCGTGTTCTCCAAATATGAGTAGTTTGGTTTTGAAAACTCTATTCTACTGTGCTTTCCTGGGACTGGACCATAGGGCTGTTTTTAAAGTGGTTTGTGTTTCCTGAGAAGAGTTATAGCTATCGTTTTTTTTTCTTACCTACTTTGGCCAGTCTAGACATGGCCTTTTAAGTAGATTTTTATATAACAAAAACCAGCATACTTGAAAGATATACAAAGTATTCAAGGCCACTGCACATTGATCACCTGTGAATGTTTGAGTATGGAGAAGTCAGTTAATTAAGTAATGATGTACACTTTTTTTTACATGTAGTCACATATCGTATACTGATAACTGCTGGAGTTAGAAAGCGGAAAACGTCACTCTTGTTTTCTAAGTCTAACGGCCTAGTAGCAAAGGCAGACCAATGAACAAACGACCAACTTACGGTACGACATATCCTGCGACAGCGTTCTCCAGACTGTTATCTATGTCCTGGCAGCGTTTTACAAAGAAGTGATGCCCAAATTGAACCTTCAAAGATGAGCATCATTAATAAAAATAAAGACATAGATGGGGATAGGGCATCCCGGGCAGTGAATGCCATGAGCGAGAACAAAGCACTTTAAAGTAGTCTGACACGGTCCGGAATCATGTGTACTGCGGCGTCACAGAGCGATGAGAGCGAAACACTGATAGCAAATGAAGCTGAAGGGCCAAGCCGGGGCGCTGCGGGAACCAGGTTACAGAGGCTCGAAGAGCTGCAGTACCACGCATTATAACTGTGGACAATAATGCCATTTGTTACTGAACCACCAGTATGGTTCTTGGGGTACTTTTGCTATGGCATTAAAATATGAATCTTAAGTCATTTATATCCAGGGAGTTGTATATTGTATCCAAATCTCAAATTAAACGGTGGCACGGTTTTAGAGGATGTTCTGATCACAGCTGCTATGGTGTATACTGAGATGTCCCCCTAATGCCTCACGTGATCATAGTCGGGACCTTTGAAAGGTGGCTGGATTATGGCGTCATTGCAGCTGCCTTTCTGTTAGGAGGTAGGCCTGGTTGCACGAGGCATGCTGCCGTGAGCATGAGCCAAGAACATCGTATTTTCCTTCTTGGTCCTGCCTTAATCCTCTCTGCCTCCTGACTGCCATGCCATGAGCAGCTCTCACTGCATGGCACCCTGCCTTAGAGCCAGGTGACTGTGGATCCAAATATAAGCCCAAATTAATTTCCCCTTCCTTAAGCTGTGGGTGTTGGGTGTTCTGTCTAATCGAGAGAGTGGCTGACCCTGTTTTAAACTTCTCCTAGGTATCTTGATGCTTTAATTGCTATTTTCCTGTCTCAGTAAGGGTGACATGATTTATTTATCGGTTATCTTTACTGCACCAGAACCAGTGTGGGTTCTGGTTGATTACCTAGCTTTTTATTTTGTTCTGTTTTGCTTTTTTCAGTTCTAAGAGTTGAATCTTGGGCCTCATATATGCTGGGCAAGTAAGTGCTCTACCACTGAGCTACATCCCTAGCCCGACTACTTAGATTTCAATTTTATCTCTTCTCTCCACTTGTTTTTAGGCCCCACAGCACAAGGACAAGTGGAACCTGTGTCTGGAGTCCTGGACTCCTGCCAGGCTGGCTTGGTAAGGAGAATGAGGGGACAGAGAGTACTTGAGAATTAGGGAGATATTCTCATGGGATATAGAATGGAAAGAACCCTGATCTGGTTTTTGCAGTTCTCTGTTGACTAGAACAGGATTGCACACATCACAAACTCCAGTTTCCTCATTTGTGAAACGAAGGGATTGCGTCTGATCCTGGCTAAATTGCTTTTCAGTTAAGACTTCTTTGATCTCCGTGGTAGAGAAAACAAGAGCTCTGCTTTAGATCTCTAAAATCTTCCTCAACTCTAAAATTCTGTAATATCCTCTCTCACTCATTTTCACATATAACCAAAAGGTAATTTTATTCATGAGTATGGTATATCTTGGTGCTTATCAGAAAAGGAGCCTGAGAAGACTAAGATGATTCTGAATTTCTTTCAAAGGCATCATCATGTTCCTCATTATGTATGATGAATATTCAGAGATCATCTTGAGCTGCTCCTATTTCTGCCTGAAAATTCTATTATTTAATTCTGCTGGTACTGCTTTATATTTTATTAAGTTTATTGGTACAATTTAGATGTACACAATGATCACATTCCTCATAGGGAATTTGTACCTATGATGTAGCTTGTTTCCTTCTTTTCCAGGCCCTTCCGACCCCTTCAACCCCTTCCCCCTCCTCATTTACAAAGTTTTGTTTCCCTTTTATCTTTCTTGTATTTTTTCCCCTTTCCTTTTCCCTTTCAGCCCTCTCTCGTTCCCCTTTCTTTTGAACTGTTCCTATTTCACTGTACCTGTCAAACACTTTGGTCCTTGTTTACCCTTTCAGTTCCTCATATCAAAGAAACTAGGTGATATTTACACACGTTTCTGATTTATTTCACTTAAGAGTATGATCTCAAGGTGCATCCATTTACCTATACAAGTCTCCAGTGTATGCCTTTTCACCACTGAGTAGTATTCCATTGTATAAAAAGGACATCTTTTTTAACCTTTCCTTAGTTGATGGGCATTTTGGTTGTTTCCAGGATGTCGCTATAACACACTGTGCTGCTACAAACATGTATGTGCATAAATCACTGTGGCATGATATTTTTAATTCTTCTGGGAAAATATCCAGCAGGGGAATTGCCGGGTCAAATGGGACCTCTAATCCTAATTCTTTTTTGAGGAATCTCCACATTGATTTCCATAGTGGTTGCACCAGTCCACATTCCCACCAAGAGTGGTGGAGGGTTCCTTTTTTCCCACAGCCCCTCCAGCATTTGCTATTAGTTGATTTCTCAATAATTGCTATACTTTCTAGAGTGAGATAGAATCTCACCATTGTTTTAATTTGCATCTCTTGAGTGGCCAGTGATTTTCAACATTTTTTTCATGCATTTATTTGCCATTTATATTTCTTCCTCTGTATTCATTTGAAATGTCCATTTTTGAATTGGATCTTTAAATTGGGGGGCTCTAACTTTTTTCAATTCTTTATATGTCTTAGATATTAGTCCTTTGTCTAAGGGACAACTGGTTAAAATTTTTTCCCACTCTGTGGGTTGTCTTTTCACACTGCTGGTGATTTCTTTAGCTGTGCAAAAGCTTTTTAATAGGATGAGGTCTCAGTTGTTGATTCTATGTAATATTTGCCATGCAATTGGGGTTTTGTTCAAGAAGTCTTTACCTACATCTGTGTCTTCAAGTGTTTTACCTATTCACTGTTTTAGTAGATTTAGTGTTTCTGTTTTAATATTTAGGTCTTTGATCCATTTCAATTTTAGTTTTCTGCATGGTGACAGACATGAGTTAGGTTTAGTCTTTGGTATGTGGAAAGCCAGTTTTTCCAACACCATTTATTAAAGAGACTATCTTCCAGTGAACATGATTGGCCCCTTTGTCAAACATAAGGTGTCTGAGTATGTTTGACATTGTTTCTGGATCTTCTAATGCTTTCCAGTGATCCTCAGGTCTTTTTTTTTTTTTTTTTTTTTTTTTTTTTTTTTTTTTTTTTTTTTTTTTTTTTTTTTTTTTTTTTTTTTTTTTTTTTTTTTTTTTTTTTTTTTTTTTTTTTTTTTTTTTTTTTTTTTTTTTTTTTTGACAGTACCATGGTGTTTTTGTCACAGTGGCTTTGTATACTTTCAAGTCAGGGGTTGTGATGCCTCCTGCTTTGCCTTTGTGGTCTAGGATTGTTTTGCTCTTCTAGGCCAATACTGCTTCCAATTTAAATTTAGGAATGTTTTCTCTAAATTTGTGAGAAATGCTAATGACATTTCGATTGGGGTTACATTAAGTATTTATCGTAATTTTGCGAATGTGGCCATTTTTACTATGTTGGTATTTTCTACCCACGAACAAGGGATATCTTTCCATTTTCTGATATCCTCTTTGATTTCCTTTTTCAGAGTACTATAATTTTCAATGTATAGATCTTTTACTTCCTTTCTTAGATTGATTCATAATTATTTAATTTTTTCTATGATATTGTGAAGGGTGTTTTCCCCAAATTTCTCTCTCAGTGCACTCATTGTTTGTGTACAGAAATGCTACTGACTTTTGTGTGTTGAGTTTGTATCTAGCTGTGCTACTGAATTTGGTTATTAAATCTAGAAGTCTTTTGGTGGAGTTGGGGTCTTCTTATGTAGAGTATCATGTCATCTGCAAATAATGATAACTTCTTTCTTTCCTATCCTTATTCCATTTATTTCTCTTTGTTGTTTAATTGCTCTGGCTAATGTTTCCAGAACCACACTAAGTAGGGATGGTGTTAGTGGACATCCTTGTCTTGTTCCTGATTTCAGAGTGAAAGTTCTTGGTTTTTCACCATTTAGTACGATGTTAGCTGTTGGTTTATCATAGATGGCTTTTATCACACTGAGATAGATACCATCTATCCCAATTTTCTATAGTTTTTTTTAAATCATGAATTGGTGTTGGACTTCATCAAATGCTTTTTCTGTGTCTCTTGAGATGATCTTGTGGTTTTTGTCCTTGGCTCTGTTGATATGGTGTATTTCATTTATTGATTTATGTATGTTGAACCATCCTTGGATCCCTGGGATGAATCCTACTTGGTCATGGTAAATAATCTTCTTGATGATTTGTTGCGTTCTGTTTGCCAGCATCTTATTAAGGACTTTTGCATCTATATTCACTAGGGAGACTGGCCTGTAGTTCCCTTTTTGGGTGAGCTCTTCTCAGGCTTTGGTGTGCTAGTACTCTTTTCTGGCAATCTTGTTCTCTGTCTAGTACCATGTCATTTATTGTCTATACTATTTCAATAATCTCTTAATTGGTACAATTTTGTCTACGAGCTGCTGAAGACTTAAAGAAGAGAGATTTTAGGCACAATGAAGCATTGTCCTTCAAAATTTCCAGTGGCTTTCTGCTGCCTGAAGAAAATCATTCAAACTCTTTAGTACAGAATATAGATGCCCTCGTGAAATGCTCACCCAGTTTTCCAGCCTTCCTCTCAACATACCCTGCTATATGCCCTTTGGTGCAACCATACGGATTCACCAATACTGCTTTCAAACTACTGAACATCTTGTTTCTTCTTTCAGCAAGGACTCTTTAAGCTGTACTAAATTCTTATTTTCAGGACACTTTTGGAGTGCTCCCCCATCTCCAGCAACCACCACAATGTACTTCGTTACATGTTGTATTAGTCAACTTTTTCATTGCTCAGATATGGTCCCAACATCCATAATTTGAAGGAGGAAAGATTTTATTTAGCTTATAGTTTCACAAGATTGTTTATGGCACGCAGGTAGGCTCCAAGCTAGAAACCTTGTGAAACGACATTGTGGAACAAAGCTCCTTAGTTCATCTTGGCCAAGAAGCCTAATGGGAAAAGCACCAGAGCAGATAGGACAAGGTAGCAGACATAGACCCCAAGGCCATGCTTCCATGACCCACCCAGACACACCTAGAAGTGTGCCCCATCAGTCCATGGGCTGCATACCAAAGCCAATCAAGTTGACACTCCACCTTGTCAGACACTTCTAATGTCTTTAGTTCCTACCTTAATCATGCCACTTAGTTTTTAACCTGATTGTTACCTTTATTAGACTGACAATTTTATGAGGACAGAGAGATAGTAATAATAGTGCTTCGTACATTGAAATTGCTCAATAAATGTTTGAGTTTAATGCCATGGGAGAAACAGTTGCTAGGTATGAGCAAGACTACAACTTAAGGAAATGGGAAGAAATTAAAGTAGAAAATGAGTGTATTGAAAACAAAACAATTTACCTTTGTCATTTGCCCACGCCAACCCTTCTTGGGGTAAAATCAAAGTTTTCTTCACCTAGATGTATGTAAGTTACAAAGACTTCATGCATTCCATACTGTACTTGTCATGCACTGACTTCTGGTATGTATTATAAGTAATAAACATGGATTCTTATTTGACTTGCAAATATCTGTTGTTTTTACATTATTTTGTAGTTATTATTTTATTGTATGTTTTTCACAATACAGAATTTAAGGTTTTGTTCTAGGTTCCTGTCACAGAGCTTTGGATCCCCTTAGAATGACAGGGGATCCAAAGTGTCACTGTTCCTGAGTAACAGAAAAGTGTTTGCTATTTTTGAGCTGCTGAATAATATCTGAGCTAGGTAAGTGATTCATAGAGGCACCCTAGATGGCTTCTGAATGGGGGCTAGTCATCAGAATAACTGATCACATTATTAAAGGTTGGAATTTTGAGCCAATCTAACATCTATGGAGGGATAGGCGGTGGAGATTGAGTTCGGCCATGTGGCCAGTGATTTCATCAAATCTAATGAGACACTGTAAAACTCTAGATGCTAAAGTTTAGTGGAACTTCCTGGTTGGTGAACACACTGAAATGCCTGGTTGTTTGATGTGGTCTAATTTGATGAGGAGGCTGGACAGAAGCTCTGCATCAAGGACTTCCTGGATCTTACCCTACACCTTTCTTCATTTGGCTGGTCCAGATCATAGCTTTTACAATAAAACTGTAATCCTAAATCTTGAAATTACCTAAGTTCTATGAGTTGGCCTAGTGCATTTTCAAAACTGACAGAGTCTTGGGAACCCCCCCAGTTTCTAACAAAAAATATTCATGATCTGAGAATTCCCAAAATACAGTTGACATCTGAAATGAGACAGAACACTTGTAGGGGACAGAACACTCAACTTGCTAAATCTGCACTAACTTTGGGTGGGATAGAAGCAGAAGTGAACTGCAAAGCACCATTTGGGAATGAAACCCAACAAAGTCATGGAAGGGAAGCCAAATTGTTTTCAAAACTGGTGCCAGCAACAACCAGTCATTTTCAGTGGAAATTCTTTGGTGTGATATAAAACAAAGCGAACTCAGCTTGTTTCCAAAAAAGGCATAACCAAGTAAGAGAGCTGCTAAATGTTTAAAGTATCAATTTCTATGCATTTTCTTTTTTTTCATAGTCTTTAGGAAGGTTTTGTGTTGGAAGTCAATACTGATATGTATTTGTAATTACATTTCTGCTTTGCATATGGGTAAGTTCTTTGTTTTTACTCTTTATTTCCTCTTGCCATCTACCATGGAAACAGCACGGCATATTGTTGCAGAAAGGAACACCTGTTCAACCTTGGAGACAAGACTTCTACAATTTTTGTTCTGCAGACAAGGAAGAGCATGATGATCACATAGTCCTTCTCAAGCTAAGTGTAAAGTACAGACATGTTGAAGTGGGGATAGATTTCTTTCTTCTCTATTTCCCTTTGGGTATTTTTGTTTGTCATTTATCATCAAAATCAGCTTTTTATCTCTTTGTGGTAAATTTGGAGGCATCTGATTTTACATGGCCTTGTGACAGTTGTGCATCTTTCTGGCAGTTTCTAATTTTCCTTTATCATTGTGCTTTTTTTTTTTTAATTTCAGCTTTGTTTTCATAGCCAGTGCACTGTCCTGACCTTTGGATGTCCTTACTTTCAACAACACATGGCTGTCACAACATCACTGTGTGAATAACAATGTACTTTCTTAGCTCACTTTCTTAGAACAGCACTTTTACAATGTCAAAAGCAATCTTTTGAGAAGCGTAGGTTCAACCAATTAAAATTTTACCCCCAGAGGATTCTTATCCCAATATCTTTTATTTTACTTTCTATTTCCATGGAAATAAGATTTACTTAGTTTTTTAAACCTGGTATTTTGCTCATTATTTAACATTTATTTAATTTCTCCCACTGGATGAATAGTTCTATTTTAACAAGTATCAAATCTTTAAAAAGATTTAAAAATAAATAAAATATATCTTATCAGATGCGCTTAGAAGATCTCATTTTTTAAGAAGTCAATTTAGTTTTTGAGTTGAATTTGTTTTTCTCTGGACAATATGATTAACTAATAGGAAGGGATGAAATTTCACTCAATGGAGATTGCTCATCCAAGTGAGAAGAATGAACTTTGGCTTGAGGGTATCACAGTGCCCTTTATTTATAGTTGCCTTACTGAGGTGCATTCATGTGCATCATAGCATAGCAGGACAAAGCCTACAGCTGCCTGTCCATCAGATTTTTTACATTATAATTCTGTTTTATTATGTGTAATTGATTTGCCTATAGCAAAGTAAATTTACAAAGTTCAAACTCAAAGCATTCATTGATTTATTGAGATAAATTTGCAAAATGGCATTTCTATCTGTGATTGTTTTTCTAATCCTCTGACAGTGTTTTTTGTCCGCATTTCACATAGGACAGACACTATTTTCTCCACTTCTATATATTTTTGTGAAAAGGGAGTGAATGTCAGCAGTGACAGGGTGCATTCTGAATACTTGCCAATACATAAATAGCTCAACTGATCAAATCAAAAGAATGCTACATATGTTTTTTTAAATAAGTATTTTTCCCAATTATAAAAGTACGTGCTGTAACAGGCAACTTAGAAAGACAGCAAACCCCATGTAATGATACCATTTCTTTAGAATATATAGTCAGTTCCTGGTGCATTTCCTTTTAGTCTGTACTTTATATAGCTTTCTGTTTCTCTTAATATTTACAGAAATATGAAAGTATTTCCCCAAAAGATTTGAGATTACATTTGCAACTAATTCTTTAATTGGTTTTTGTTTTTACTTCACTTTGTCCTTAGTATTTAGGAACAAGATTGGGAAAGGTTTACCCCAGCAAGCTTTATTTCTCTTTGTATAAAATAGCCACATTGGAAGAGGTTATATAGAGGTGGCTTACTTTGCTATTTTTCCCTTTCTTTTTCTTTATCTTCCTGTTTCTTTCCTTCCCTCCTCCCTTCCTTCCATCATTACTGGTGTTGGAATCAAACCTGCGGTCCTGTGTGCACGAGGTACTCTACCACTAAGCTGCACTCCTGCTTCTCTTTACTATATTTCTCAATGCTCTTCTTAGGTTTCCTTTCTACTTTGGACATTTCCCTCAATTATCAGATATTACCTAATGTGTTATCTAATCAGCATACAATCTTCAAACACAAAGTTCTTTTTGACCTTTTCATGGCTCTGTGTGAAAAACTGATCAAATTGCTAGAAAAGCTTAATATCCTATAACAAAAACCAAAAGGAACGAAAGAAAATCCCCAGTACAATTATGTTGTGTAGCTACATCAGTCTAAATGATCCATTTGAGGTTTTTTTATGCATCTGAAAACATTTGCTATAAGTACTGCTTTCTGTGTATTTGTGATGTTTAAACACTGATTTAAATTGGCTAGCACATCTGCAACAACAAAGTATGCACTATGCAAGGTTAGATGTTCTTCAAGAACAGAATTTGTAGTTTCTGCCTTCAGGAGACTTACTTCTCATATACAGAATGGGAAAAAAGAAAGCGGTAATGATTATCGCTTGCCCCTGTCTTGGCTTGCCCCTATTTGTTAAGAATTCTACAATCTAATCCAGTGGCAGCAAACGTATGGCATTCATGTTGCACCGGGGTGTCTGTGTCATTGAAAGCTCTAAAAGGTTCACCATCACTGAAGCCTTTACAAAAAGTCTATGATGTAAGTTTTTATCCTGTAACTACTAAATGTTGTTAATTCTGTCTCCTGATAGATGCATGACCCTGAATACATATGAATAATAGATTTTTTTTTCTTAAATAAGCTATGTGCAGAAAGATAGTCTAGGACTAGTAGGACTGTTTTGCAAAGCTGACTAAGCTTGGCAAAGCTCTTGGGAATTAAGTGTAACTGGGCATATTGCCACTGTAAATAAATGAGAGTAACTGTTAATAACAAACGGGAGAATGGATATTTCTTTGAATTTCCCCACTCCTATTCCCACACTTTATTCATCTATGTCAATATGCTCCTTTTTCCTAGATCTCTGGTATTGTCTTATAATTCACCATTTTGCCTCTAGTCTTACTCCAGTCCACTCTTTGTACATCAGCCAGAGCGATCCTGCTTGAATGCAAAAGTCAGCAAGTCGCTCACTTGCATAGAGTACTACAGTAACTCCTCATTGTTCTTATGATAAAATTCAAACTACTTAAAATGGCATGCGAGGGTTTCAAGATCTGGGTCTTATTACAACTTCATTCTCAATGTCATGCGTTATGTTCTAACCATGGCACATTCCCAATTCCTTCTGTGTACCCTTTTCTCTTTTCTCTATCAGTCTTTATGTAGGCTATTGTAGGATGATAATGTCAAATGCCTTCAGGGAATTGGATGGAGCAGGTTAGAAATCTGAATGGACATGTTCTTCTCTTCCAAATATTAAGCTACATCTCGATTTATCTTGAAACTTATAGCCTTGTCAATCTAGCTTTTATTTTCCCACTGTTGCTAGATACATGGCTATAATCTATAAAGGGGTGTTTTCTTTTATTGAGATAATTATCAGAATAGGTTCATGACTTACCTTTGAGGCCTCTGAGTATGCTATGGGAATTCTGCAGCAATACCATGTAGGGTTTGTGGCTGGATCATACTGATTTGGTAGCCTAGTACAGAATGTGGTATATCGTAAGTATTTATTGAATCAAACTGTACTGCATTTAATGGGTTGAATTGCAGATGAAAATGTGGAAACTTAGAGAATTTAAGTACCTTGCTCAGAATTGCACAGATAGTAAGAAGGCTGAATTCAAAGTTTGAACCTAATTCCTCTGATTGTGCTGTATGACATTACCCCTACTTTTTAGGCTGAATGAAGAAAATCTAAGTTAATATAAGAAACATTTCACATGAGCTATATGTTAAATGGTGGACAAAGTGTTACAGGCAACTAAATTAGATAAAAATATAGGCAGTCAGATGGGGCTAGGCCTCAAAGGATCCAGTGCAGAACACGAGATACAATGCAACTGTGGGAGAGACAGTTATTTCCAACGTGGGCCAGACCTTAAGACAAAAAATATAACAAACGTAACCATATATTTTTGAAGGTTAAACATCAGGGGTTGATATTTTTAATAGATATCTACCACCTTTAGAAAACCAGAAAAAGCCACTAACCCAATCCCCTACAGGGAAAGCCCATGTTCTGTATTCATGTCCACTTGCTACATGACTTGCTTCCCCATTTGATACCGATTTAATCAATTTTACCTGAGAAATTACAATCATAATCTTACTGGTTGACCATAGTTTTGTCCTATCTCATGTCCACTTTGTGATTTCCCATTTTTTTTATCACCTTGGACCAACCTCACCTTGCTTTTGCTCTGTAGAATCCCTAGAAAAGGCAGAGTCCTTGATAATCCATTCGGGACACCCTTCTGTCTCTCTCTTAGAGACAAGCTTTCTTTCCCCCAATAAATTTATTTTGCTCTTAACCTCCATTGTTCCTAAAATTCATTCTTCAATTTTAGAGAACAAGAACTGATACCAGACATCTAGTAGGTTGGGAGTTCCTTTTCCCTATATCAAAAGGAGAGAGACTGTGGTAGATGGGTGATCAAGAGAGTTCCTATTTCACCCACATATTGGAATTGCTAAGAACACCAAAAAAGGCAATGAAACTTGCCTGCTCACTTTGACTATAACCTAAATCCTTTTTAGCATCCCTGCTATAAGGTAGTGAGAAAGGTCACATGCAGAGAGTAGGATCAGTCATCTCTAAAGACTTTGCTTAGTAATTTTTTTTTTTTCGGTACTGGGGATCGAACTCAGGACCCTGCGCTTGCTAGGCAAGCGCTTATTCCACTGAGCTATATCCCCAGCCCCTGCTTAGTAATTTTGTGTTATGGTAGTTCGTGGTCAGCCACGAGTGCCCCTTTCTCGTTTTTGTTTTTTTTACCATCACGGAATATGTATAATCTGAACAAGTAAAGATTATATTAGGCAAGAGGACTCAGTTCAGGTTGTTTCATGTCCCAGAGCTTATCTGAAGGCTGCACTCTGGAGATTTCTCAAATTCTAGCTGAAAAAAATTAAAATTAAAACAAAATAATCTTCAGAAGACTCTTCTAAAAACAATGAACGTGCACTTGTTCAGTTCTTGTTTTCATTAGTGATTTGGATGAAGATAGAAACATTGGCACAACCCCTTTGTAGATAATTTATGGCCTAAATTAATCACGGAGTTTGGTGCCCCTTGAAGAACTGCACTGGAGGACTTTTGTAGCTGCACTGTAACTCTTCATTTCTGGAAACTCTTTCTTGAACTTGAGCTACCTAAAAAGTTCTTTGCTTGCAGCTTAGAAGTCTGATTTGCTTTATTTCAAGGCTACAATTTTCCTTCCCTAAAGAAGTCTAAAACAATCCTACTTTCAATTACGTGACTTATTGAGAGATTTTTTTTTTTTTTTTTTTTGCGGTACTGGTGATCGAACTCAGGACCCTGCGCTTGCTAGGCAAGTGCTTATTCCACTGAGCTATATCCCCAGCCCCCTTACTGAGAGAATTAATGCATTAACCAGCATGTGTATTTAGAAATAAGACTAATATTGTTACACTTTTTCCTTTGCATTATGAAAGAATTAACTCTGAAAATTTTGAGGAAGCCAAATAATACTTACTCCACCGCCCGTTTAAGTTTCCTGAGGAAAGAAGACATATTAATTACTATTCTGCTGGGCAATGACTAGAAAAACAAAAATTTCACATAAGACACACTTATAAACTTTATTTCTCCCTTGGGCTATTTCCTCATGTCCCAGATAGTAGTATACAAGACATAAATTTCCTCTATCTTTAAAGGGCACATACATAGATAAATTGAAGCCAAAATTCTTTATAGAATTCTGTTCTGTTCTTTTTGTTCTGAATATTAAGCACGAAATTAGGCAGTCTGCAGCAATGAAGAGACAAATCTGCATTCCAAAGTTAAGATTTAGATAGAAGAGGAATGAATATTGGATTTACCAAATCTATGGTGCCTGGGAATTGAAGAAATCCAGAGCAGCCCACTGATACAACATCGTTGTAACTAAAGGGTGAGATGACTGTATCTTTTTTGTGTCCTCAACTGGAGGGCAAGTTGTTAACTCGGAGCATAACAGTGGGTCCCACAAACACATCCTTTATACTCTTCTACTGTAATAGTAGCCAGCAGTGAGTTTTAGTATCTTTCTCTGAGGGATAAGGAAGCAATCTTTGTGTTTACTCACTTGGTACAATGAAAGGCAAGATGTGTGCATGTGTACAAAAGTGTCAAACCAAGATTTATATCCACATGATGCTCTTTAGAACAGTTTTTTCATATGCTTACCTGAGCATCACAGATGGTATAACACCCACATCACTTAGGATTTGTTTTGTAAGTTTTCTTTTGATTTTTTTTCTGGTAGAAGTAGCCCAATTCAGTACAATGGCACATGAAAAAACCAGATTTGCAGGTTTTGGAGGTCAAAAGTGAATCATCAGATTACGCATGCATGAGTGAGGAAGATGATCCTTTGTAGTGAAGTACGTATTTTTATAACAGAAGAGTGGTGCGAGTGGATGATGAGGATGGTGACGATGATGATGATGGTTTATGCTGGCCATGTGAAGCAAAGTTCCTGTAACAGTGAAACGGAACAAGAACTGACTGATACAGACACAGGAGACCTTCTTGATTCAAGTGACAAAGAAAATAGCAATGTAAGTATTTGACTAGTCAAAATGTTGCAAAATGGTCACACAACTAAATGGAACAATTCAATGTTAGAACTAGTTCTGAAAACGCAGTAAGGGTCTCGGCAGGGATGAAAGGCATTGGACAAACGCCAACGTTGCCATTTGATGTTGGAAATTGTAACAGATAAAATTCTATGAGATGCTGTGAAATAAACAAAGGATGAGATAGTAAAAATGTTCTGTGTGCACCAATAGTCATATTTAAAATGCACTTATTATGACACCTCACTAGCTGAGCTGAAAACATTTATTGGTCTATTATACTTAGTAGGGATTTCTCATGGTAATTGCAGGAAAGTAAATGTCTTATGAAAGAGTGATGGGTCAAAATACGACATAAAAATTTATGCCCTGTAGACCTCATTATGCCTTCAATTTAGAAATTTATCTTCCAACTCAGCCACCATGCCCTTATTCATATGGTAACAAACTGAATGATGCTGTGAAGAGATTTGTTGCTCCCATTTCCCAATGGCTCCCATTTCCCATTCCCAATAATGGATTGTGATATTTGACAATGGGTTTACCAGTTTCCAGTTGATGTTACATTTGCTAACAGAGCACAAGTTGACCAGTGTAGGAATTGTACACAGGAACAGAGCAGAAATTCCAATAAAATGTTGCAATTGCAAAACAGAACTGTGTAGTACAATATTTGGATTCAGAAAGATTTACATTGGCCTTGTATATTGCAAAGAAAAGCGAAGTGGTACTGCTGATGTCAACATTTCATTGGAAATATTGATAGAGAAATCTCAACAAAATGGAAGCCTGAGATGGAACAGGCATGCTACAACAAAACCAAAGGCAGAGTAGATATTGTTCATGCATTATGAAGCAGCTGTGATGTCACTCAAAACACAAAGCATTGGCCAATTGTGTTTTACTTCATTCTTAACATGTGTAGCATAAACAGCTTGATAGTTTACAAAGAAAACAGCTATTCCAAAATACCATGGAGATATTTTCTTAGAGGATCGGGACTGGAACTCATGAGAAATCATTACAGCAGAGGAAATCAAAATGATTCTTCCTAGGAATTATGCAAAAATTTGTGGACCACATTGGTGAGCTTGCAGGTGAAGAGGTAGCCACAGCACTCCAAAGACCTACTACAACATGAAAACCAGAAAGATGTCATCTGTGCCTGACAAGAAAGAACAGGAAAATAAGACATATGTGGTATCAGTGTGTGCAATACTTGTGTATGAAACATGCAATTTTCATGTGTGAAGACTTAGGTGTGGCAACTGAAACAAAGATTATTTTTGTTGTAGAGTTCTATCGGTATTTTCATTGTCATTCACAGAGCTTTTTATTCGTGATATTATCTCTTAGGCTTTGTAAACAAATACACAGCTGCTGTGAAAATGTTGATGTTTATTCTAAGCACTCATTATGCATTTTATATTTTATTTCTTTGACATCTTTTTTCTCTGCTAATTGCACATTGTAGAACATAGTAGGAAGCTCCTGACAAAACTGGGAGAGAGGAGAAATGACAAAAAATGGCCTGCCACATTGGAAAGAAAAGCTAAGCACATGTGCTATCAGGGTAAGTGAAACATGTGCATGGAACATGCAGTTGTCATGTGTGAAGATTGCCTAGGATGTGACAGTTGAAGCAAAGATTGTTTCTGTGGTAGACTTTTGTGTTTACATTGTACTTCACATAGGTTTTTATTTCTGATGTTATCTCTTAGGTTTTATATTAAGTACACAGCTGATGTGAAAATATTGATGTCTATTCTAAATAGTCGTTATGCATTTGATATTTTCTTATATTGACAACTTACTTTCTTATTATTTAGACCTGATAACTGAAGTACAGATTTTTTTGTAGAGTGCTGTTGGTATTTTCATTGTAGGTCATACAGGAATTTATTTCAGGTATCATTTGTTAGGTTTTGTAAGGAAGTACATAGCTGATATGAAAACAACGTTTATTCTAAATGTGCAATAACATACTTTATTTTATTGGTATTTTATGTTCCTACTAGCTACGCCCTGCATAATATAACAAGAACCTCCTGATAAAAGAACAAGACCAGCGAGTTGTCAAGTATGTTCTGCAAAAAGGCCAGGAAAGCAATATATGTGTACTCTCAGTGTAAGAAATGCATAATAGGGAATGTGCTGTTGTCACATGTGAAAATTGCCTGAGGTGTCATAATTGAAGTAAAGATTTTTTTGCATAGTTCCATTGGTATTTTCATTGCAGTTCATATAGAAATTTATTTCTGTTGTTCTTTTTTAGACTTTGTACACCACAAACCAGTTGATGCTGAAAATTTTGATACATTTTTAGGAACACTTAATAAATATTAAAAATGCAATGCTTTTAAACATTTTTTCTATTAAGCACTCATTGTTTAATATAGCAAAACTCAAAATTGAAATTAATAACAGAATAGAAATAGTCTAAAGAACAAATACATGTTTGACACATCCATGTATATGCTCCATTATGACAAAAACAAAATATGTTCTACTCTGAGGAGATTCTAGTAACCAAAGATACAAGGAGCAACAGACTCTTCTGGTTTGGATTTCTGGTCGAAATCCAATTTCTCAGAGTTGAAAAGAGACAGTTGTTACTGAGTCTTCTACTAGCCACCTCTACTGAATCACACCTCTGAATAATTCAATAAGTACTCTACCAGAGCATTCACAGGCATTGTTATTTTTCTCTCATACATCTTTTTCTCTACATGAACTAATTTCATTAGGGACTCTAATACAGTTCCATTGAAATTAGGATCTGTAGAGGTAACATGGGAATAAAGAACCCAGAAGATAGACTTCCATGTCCTTTTGTCAGCGGACAACAGCGGCTTTGTATCTTTGCCTTTTCATTATTTTTTATCTGGAAGCTATTTCCCTGCTATTGCTTTTCTCTCTTCTTTGTCCCTAAGATTAAGATCAAAGGTGCAGCTCAGGTCACTTCTGCAAACTCTATCCTGGTTAGAGTGTGAATATGCATCAGTTTCTCCAACAGGTGCTGGCTCATTACTTGTATTACCCTGAGGACTTGTGTCATTTTATATGTTTCATATTAATTCAGACTTTTTTATTTTGTTCATCTCAGTCTCCAGATAGACAGTATGATCTCTTCATCTCCTCATCTCTGTCATAAGGTGCAGCTTATATTCAGCCCAAAATCAGAGAAGGAAAAGAGAGAGAGCCATGTGCACACTAGTTTCCTCGCAGTGCTTGGCACAGTGATTTGTATGCAGTGAATACTCTGTAAGTGCTCATGAGGTGAATGAATGAGAGGAAGAGTAAAAATTACTCAGTTTTGCATTTTTCTTAGCCCTCACCTCTCCAGTCTTCATTTCCTGACCTTAAATGAGATACCAAATGTTACTTCACTTGTTTTCAATACCTAGATTAGATTTTCTCATGCACTTGCTACTAACATACATCTAATATACTTGTGACTTTGTTAAGGTAGGGCTGACAAATCTTTCCTAAACCAGCAGTGAAATATCTATGGGTCATTTAGTGTGCATTTTTTTCTATTTCACACGTTATGAGAAAGTGTGACAATAATTTACCAAGAACTCAGCAATTGGTGGAGCAAGAGTATGAGAGTAATTTCTGATTCCAAACACCCTGCTCTTTGCAATATGCCAATTGGTTACATAAAGCCTTTAACAACCCTTAACATGTAAGCAAAGAAGAGTTATCAGAGGGTGGCACCAGTTAAGAGGACCACAAGTGGAATTATCTTGATTGATTTAATATGTACAGGACACAGGGAGCTGCCGGGATGGTTCTGAGTAACCAAGAGAGAGCGCAGAGATTGTTTCAACAGTTTCATACTAACAAAATAAGGATGATAGAGATTTAGAAATTAACAATCTTGACCTCTTCTTAAAAATAACTTTGCTGGAATGACGGGAAGATGGCGACCAGGTGAGCAGCAAGGGAGTGATCCTCCTTAATAAACACCACCAGCTCGAGACAGACTTGGCGAGCATGAATGCCGGGACCTCGGCTGGGAAGTTCAAACTGGGCGTATTTCTCTGAGATGCCGGGGGAGATGTGGTAGGGCGGACCAGGCTGCCGGGGCGAGACGTGGGAAAGCCCCAGACGCTGGGAGCCAGGGACGATCCGCGTGGGGAGGAAGCTTGGCTCGGTCCAAGCGCCGTGGGAGCGCAGCCGGCTCGGTCCCTCCCGCCTCCCGAGCCGGTGCAGCCTCCCGGCGACTCCCGACAGAGATCGGCTTGTTAGCCGCGGAGACTCCCGGCAATCCCACGTTTCGCGCGTGTCGGGCGGGCCGTGCAGAGGGCCCCAAACGCCGGGAGCGAGGAGGTAGATCGGCTGGGTCCTAACGCCCTGAGAACACAGACAGCTTGGTCCCTCCCGCCTCCCGAGCCGGCGCAGCTCTCCGGCGACTCCCGACAGAGATCGGCTCTCTGGCGGCGGCAACGCCCAGCGGTCCCACGTTTCGCGCGCATCGGGCGGGCTGCGCAGAAAGCCCCAAAGGATAGACTGGCACCTTGGAACCTTCATGCCTGCAGGGACTCCAAAAACTGGTGAGATATTGGCGCTTGCGACCAGATCACCGAGTGGGGGAGGAGATCCATCCCTATACCTGCAGGGAACCCTGGGAGGGCGGGGGAGCGGCCTTACACACCTCACCCAGGTCACTAGGTAGGGAGTATCTAACCAATATCTGTACAGCCTTTTAAGCGGAACTCTCAGCAGAAAGCTTAAGGGACATTCCCCCAAAGAAAAGTCATTGGAGCAACCTATGCAGCAGACCTTTGCCTGCTGAACTGACTGGGGAATCCACTGCTCAATATTTTGAATCAGATACCCAAAAA
>PVLD010023776.1:22500-26783 GCA_004027595.1 Dinomys branickii | reverse complement strand
TGACTAAATTTGCATGTCTGTATATGGGTCCATACATCTACAATTCGAAGATATCAATGGATAAAGCAACAACTACTGTTGAGACCATATCACCTTGTCTATAGATTAGTTGTGATTGTACTATTTTCTATGACAATGGGTGTCTGTTTGTCAATATGTTTTTGTACTTTTATGTTTCTAAAATAAAAAAAAAAAGAAAAAGAAATGAAGATTATACAGTTCAGTGGAATAAATAACAGTTATTTGTCATTTGATTCTAAAAAATGGTGACTTATGGAAGAAAAGAGAAAAAACAGATTAAATGGAAGAATTATCTTGGGTGTGTTAGTAGAGTTTACCATCAGTGTTTCTCTTCTTCAGTTCAATTCAATTCAACTTGATTCAGTTCAACTCAGGAAAAGATTTGGTAATGGTTTAAGGATATAAAAATGTCACTACTAAAATTTGTTATAATCCAGGGATAATTTATAATTAAAAGGACAATTTGAATATTGACTTTATCAAGGTATAGTAGATATGGTCTGAAAAAAATTCCAATTTTGTCAAAATTATGAAGAATGAGAGGTTTTGAGTTGTGGCAGATATTGCTAGGTCCCAGTCACACCATCTTCCTTCCTGAAGAACAGAACTCTGTTTTTGACCTCCTGCAAATGGCGGCCCAGAATACAGTTAATGAGCCATAGTCTCCTGGGGCTATGTGATCACATGACTGTGTTCTAGCAAAGAGTTTATTAAAGTCCACTTTACATGATAGAACATATTGATATACACTACTTAGCTTTCTTTCATCCTACTCCATGGAATTACATGACAGCTGAACTGTGGCAGCCACCTTGGATCATTACCATGAAATTACAGCCTAGGAATGATCATGTGAGTTTGAAAATTTACATATATGTAATTTTAATATCATTTTTCCTCTCTCTTTGTTAATTGAAAATGAGGATAAGGCTGGTGCCTCTATATTTTTTAAATGTACAGTGGGCAAACAGTTCATTTTGGCTTTATCAAGACACTGATGCATCTGGTACAATTTCAGTGGTGGTGGATCTAAATTACCTAATTACTGCTATTGTCGTGTTTGGTAGAATCCCTGCTAATTGGAGATTGACTGATACCTCATATTAATGTCTGTCAACTGAAGAGTAAGTAGCTGCAAAAGTCTGTCAGTAGTGAAAGCAGGATTAAAGTCTAGGGAAACATGTGAATAGATTTGCAAACACTAAAAAGGTTTAAGAGACGAGGTATATAAGCTGTGTCAACTACCCAGGAACATATTGCAAACATACAAACACACCTATATTATTGCAAACATAAGCCTTTTCCTTGAATCCTGGTTCTTTGTACAGCTAAGCAAAGGTAGATCAGGAGAAAAGAGAAGCACCTCCTCCATATGGACATTTCTAGTGAGATTCTAATCAGTTAACTCCATTTTTACCTTTATTTAAATCAGTTATAACTCAGGGAAAGTATTTCTTTTAGATATTTTAGATCCATTGGAAGATCACTGCTCAGTAACTCCTCCCTAATCATATCATATATAATATTTATAATTGTATGTAATTTTTAAATCCTTAAGAATTTGAATTACTATATCTATAAACTGCGACTTAGTTCTTTTGATGAAAATTAGAAAGTGAGTATAAAGATTGGAATCAAGATAAAATCAATAAAGAATAAGATTTTTAAGAGTAGGGCCTTGGGGAAAGCTAGCCAGAGGACATGGTGGATACACACTCCTTCCTGATGTAGGTAGGGGGACTGGGAAGTTTCAGAAGCTTGATAGAATATGCCAAGTTTGAGTACATTGGTCAAATAGAAGAGGAGTGAAATTTTAGAAGTTGGCCACTGAATGAAGATAAGGTAAAGTGAAGATGAATATGCAGTATTTATTAATATTAAGATATGCAAAGTTGTATTTGACAGTGGATAGCCTCTTAGGGTGCTTGCTTTACTGTGCTGCATTAGTGAATATAACCTCACCTTTGTATTTTAAACAATTATAGCATTTCATAAGCACCCTCAGACCTTTCAATCATTTTAATCCTCTGAACTGTTGATTCATTAATTTTTCTACTGAAGACTGTCAGAAACTCAGTTGTATGAATGAGAAAGAATTGGTGCTACCAATTTTTTTACGTATCCCTGAATGAAATGTTTCCATACTTAAAAAATGAAGTACTGGCATATGTTCTAATACATGCATCATTTTCATATTATTTATTGCTCTAATTGCTCAGTGTTTCCTTTAATTAGTAATGAAAATGGAGAGCTAAGTAAGTGAAGGCCAATCTATCCAGAACACTTTCCAGTAAGATTTTAGAGTGTGCACCCTTTAATAGCAAAAACTGTCCCACTTAAGTTGTCTACTTAGACAGGCTACTTAGACTAGAACCTGTTTGCTTAATCAGCAGATAAAGTCTTAAGTGGCATTTTTTTAAAAGCCAGATTTTGTTTTGGTGGAGAGGAGGGGTAAAAGAAGACAAGCTTAATTAACCAGACTGACAGGCTCCATAAATCTCTCAAGTGTTTAAATTAAGGATTGTAAGTTCTCGAAACTTGACAAGCCAGGCAAGCTTGTCACTGCTGCTGTCTGAAGCAGAGGTAAGTACAGATTAGGCTTGTCCTATCTTTATCATAAGCATTTGCCAGGATCTAAGAACTTCACACTGGGAACAGACTTGAAGGTTTTCTTTATGACTGGAGAATTCATGCAATAATTAAATTCTCACATTTTTCAAATAAGATTGCTCCTTCAGCACTAAGCATTTTCTATGACGTGGAATAGCATACTTATTGCATTACATGTACACACGGAAGCACCCTTCTATGAAGGGAAATATTCATTTGCACTATATATGCAGTCTCAGACTTAGTGTATTCACATCAGAGATACAGACTGATGTGCACTGATTGGATGGATATTGTGCTTAGGGCTAGAGAATATAAGCTCCCACCCACATGGTCACAGCTTTCCTGCGGAGTGAGATGTATTCTTTTGGTTATTTATTTGCTCTGTGTGCATATATTCACAAGTATAAATACATACATATGCTTGGAGCATGTTCCAGTACATTGGACATCTGGCAAGTCTCTATTATGAGACTTCTGATGCTTCCAGTGAGTAATAAAATGGAATTACAAAAAGGGGTTGAGGATGGGAAGTCAATAATGTAAATCACAGCCCAGGAGTTCCTTTGAATGTAGGCAAGTATTGAGTGCGCAACTTCTGCAAAACATCTAATTGTAATCTCTAACTAGCTCCTATTTCCGTGCTGATTTCTGAAGGACCAAAGGCATTGGTTATCAGACACACACCTTTCAGACATTTGTGTATTGTTACTTCCATGCTTTTCACTTATGCTTACATAAGACAATGGCCTAAGCACATCAAATGATTCAAGGAGTTTGCAGAATGGCACATACTTTATTCTTAAAAGAGGGAAAAATCTTTACTTTCAAGAGGAAAAATATTTTGGTTCTGTCTCTCTCTCTCTCTCTCTCTCTCTCTCTCTCTCTCTCTCTCATCACCTGGCTGAAGAATATAAAAAAAGGAAGAAGGAGAGAAAAGTTACTGTGTGCAGTTAATATCGAACAGCAGCCATCTCCAGATGATCCCTGCTGCATCCAATTTCTGCCAAAATGCTTTCTGTTAAACCTCCATCAAACAGACACACGGCGCACAAAAGAAAACCTCATCACCAGGGGAAACTAATCCACCGGTGCGCAATGTAAGCCTGTCAACTTTTTATTATAAGAAGTCATCACTCATTTCAGTGCAGATTAAAAGTATGACTAAATTGAGAAAATCCTCTTAGCCATTTGGAATTTTAATAGAGGAGAAAAGGGGGTGAGTAAAATTTAGACGCTGTGTGTGCATGTGTGTGTGTGAGTGTGTGTGTGTATATATATATATATGTATAATTTATATATATTTATATATGCATGCACACATATTGTATGCACATATAAACATACACACAGTACACATGTGCATATGCACATGTACACATTATATACTATGCACTTACATACCAACATTTGTCTATACACATTATTTGGACGAATGTTGGTAATTACACATCTATCTGCAGCTCCCTAAAAGGAAAAGCTACCAAAGTCCATACATAAACATGTAGTCTTGTAGTAGGTTTTCTCAGTTACCACAGACAAACAGTTTCTGATTCAGAGGAGCTTAAGAGATCAGAATGGAAAATGAGTCCTCACAGCTTTAATTACATCGCCACTGGCAACAAGGTGTTACAGTGGCAGAATGACAATTG
>PVLD010023776.1:0-20000 GCA_004027595.1 Dinomys branickii | reverse complement strand
TTTTTTGTTTTCCTCTTAATGAAGGAGAGGCAATTGGCAGGTGGACATAGTTGCTCAATGACTTCTATGAAGTTTTTATTATTCTATATATGGTCCATATTTTAATCCTGCCAACAAATCTTTGTAACTGTTTTTAGCCTCGTGATAGGTTTGCACCTAATATTATCAGATTTTTGGAGGATATTTGACCTGAAGAACGAAGTGTAGTTTAACAAAGCAGTCTTCTCCTTCCCAGTTTTCCTGCTTTCACTTTATTTTCCTTTTTTCTTCATTATTCATTTTTCAGTTCATCTATTGGTTGTGAAAATTGTAGACAAACTCATGAGCATAATTTATTAACACTAAGAAATTATATATTTAAAATATCATACTGTATTTGATATATACAAAACATATGTACAGAATATATATAAGGGATATACCATATATGATAAAGCATACCATAGAATTTCATAACTCTGAAACACAGTATTATTGGTAAACATGACCAGTATCTTTGAAGAAATCTATGAACCACTCAGAGCCCTCCTTCCTCTTTTCTACTCTAGACCAGCTCGTTAAACAGTATCTTAAATTTTATATTCATAATTCTTTTATCATATGTGCTACTAAAATAGATCATTTAGCTTTGCATATTTACTATACAAACATAGTAAAATTAGATATGTAATCTTTGGAAGCCTGTTTTTATTTTTGGCCTAAAATAACTTTCTTAACACTCACCTACTTTGCTGAATTAGTGCATTTATGCTCACACTGGATAATATTTCTGTGCATAGATAAACTTCATTAATTCATTCCTTTGTTGATTACATGGAAAATAATTTGACCTTGTCCTAAAGCTAAGCATTCACATATCCTATAACCCAGCTATTTCATTTTTAGAAAAAATTCTTGTACATCTATATTGGGAAAATTATGCAAAAATATTTATAGTAGAAGAAAGTTTAATTACATTAGTATTTACAATTAATAGTTAATCATTATATATTATTGGTACAATCAACAGGATCAATAGTATGAATAAGAGGATTTAGAAGGGTTTTAGAGATGCCCTGTAGATTGAAAAGGATTATTAGCTTTATGTTATCTAAATTATTTAACAGTCAATATTCAAAAATATCTTTGAAGTATTTCCATGTATCAAGTACTGTTCTATTTATAGGGAATATAACAGTGAATAAAATAGTACTGATTGCCATTATGGGGCTTTACTGTGGGTTGCAGACATTAAGCACATAAATAAGTAACATATTAAAGAGTGGTTAGTACTGTAGATAAATACAAAACAAGATAAAGTGGTAAACCGAATGGAATATCTGATGTGATGTCATGGACAAGGGAAGGTTTTTATAGAAGTGATGTATGAACAGAACCCATACAGAGGTTATGGAAAAGATCATTTGTTCAACTCATGGAAGAATTACAAAGAACATAGGGTTGGAATATATTTTTATTGATTCAGAAAAGCAACAAGCATATCATTGTAGGTGAAATAAAATTTGTAAGAGGAAGGAAGATTGGACCGAGCATTGGAGAAACAGGCCTTTGATTGCGTAGCCTTTCATAGGCTTTCTGGCTCTGCCACTTATCCTGGACGTGGACTCCCTGATGGCTGTGCATGAAGGAGTTAGTTCACTAACACGTTGTGTGTTACACAATCATCGCACTGGATGGCATGCCGAAGTCCACAGGAAAGCCAGAACAGAATCAGGCAGGTGGCTAGAAGAGGAACAGTTCATTCAATGAAAGAGAAAGAAGTTCTGCCCCGATGGTAGACTGGAGCTGGTGAGAGAAGATCACATGATGAACACATTCTGAGAGTGGAACCAAAAGGATTTATTTGATGATAGACTGTTTATACATAAATGTATATGACAGAAATTCAAGAATGACTTGAGTGTCTGAGCAAGGTAGTGAAAGATGATGTAATGCAGAGATGGAAAACAATAAATTAGGGGGGATGTTTGATCAGTAAAGTCCAGTATTTGGTTCTGGACATATTCTGTATGAGATCTCTATCAGACTCCCAAGGGAGAAAATTGTCAAGCATTACTTAAGTTATATTAGAATTTAATTTATATTGATATTTATAGCAATAGAATTAGAGTAGATCAACTAAGTGGTTACTATAGATAGAGAAGAAAAGGTAGCATGAAGAAGGTGCTCTGATAAAACTGATTGCAGCAAAGATCTCAAATCTTCCCCCACCGTGTGCCCACTGTCTTTGCCGTTTATCTTGTGGGACCCTCCCAATCCTGACTTTGGGTTCAGCTCTGCAACTTGTTTTTGCCAATGGGAGACTAGCAGTTGTGGTGGTACTGGAGTCTGACCAAAGGGCTTGCATATCTTTGCTGTGTTCCTTACACTTTCAGAGCTTTCAGTGATAATAAACAGCCGAGGCATGCCTGCCGTAGGTTCACCACCACGGCACTATACCCTGAGTAACACTGAGCTGAAGAATGACTTTTAAGGACCATGATGGTAGCTACTTATAATTGAAGCACTCACGGTATTTTAACTTCTAGGTAGGTAGACCACCAGGAAGATTCACAAAGGATACTGAAAAGTTGTCCTTAAGGAAATGTAGGATAAATGAGGTCCAGATCCCCAGGGGGTGGCAATGTTTCAAAGAGAGGAAAGTCGACAAATGTGACAAAAGCTACTTAGAGTTAATGCAAGTTGAAGACTAAGAATTGATTATTGCACTTGGCAAAAGGATTTCATTAATGCCTTTCATTAAGAGTGGTGGGAAGAAAAGCTTAATTCAAGTATGTTCTGGAGAGAATGGCACATGACCAAGTAGAGATACTAAGAGTTTTGCTCTAAAAGGCAATAGAGAAATGGCCTCATAATTACAGGGGGATATAGTTGGGAGATAATATTTTTGTTATATTACAGGTTATTTATATGTGAATAAAAGTACAAAGGGGAATTAAAACAGATAACGTGGAAGGAAAGAAGAATAATTATAAGAGTAAAGATCTTCAGTATGCAGGTTAGGATCAGATCTAGTGACAAAAGATGGAATTGCCTTTAAGTAGGAGACCAGGCAATTCATGTATAGATACAGTGCTGAAGGCAAGATATAGAGGACTTTATTATTTTATTTTATTTTAAAAGTAAAAGAACAAAAACACCAACAAACAGACACACAGCAGCACAAGAACAGTATAAAAACTGAACTACAGATAAGGTGGCAGGGGATCAACAATGGTTGTTGTATTACACGTCGGTAGTTTCAAAGTGTACGCTCATGACAATACAAATAGACATACAAGATTGATCAAACAATTAATCATCGATTGTTCCTTACATCAAAATGACATGAGACAACAGTGCAACCATGTCAGCCATCACGCACATACATACATACCTACACAGCTATCCCTCTCTTCCTCCTCTCCTTCCCTTCATCCCAATTGCTCTCTACCCTTGAGCGGTCTCCCTTCATACCTCCCAATTTATATTCCCAACTCCAGGTTCCTACACTAATGATACTATACACTGTTTGCACATGCACATCTGATTTACCCCACTTATGAGTATGGTCTCTAGCTGTAACCATTTGCCTATTAAAGCCTCCAGCTTGTCCTTCTTTATAGCAAAATAATATTCCATTGTGTAAAAATGCCACAGTGTTTTAATCCAGTCCTGATATACAGGACTTTGGATGAGGTTTGTTTGGTAGAGTTTCAGGGAAAGTGTAAAGTGTTTCTCTGAAGAACTTCTTTAATTGGTAAATTAAGAATTAAATTTCCCAAAGGTGAGGGGGAGGTATGTGGAAGACAAAATTCCCAGCAGGCTGCCTATGACACACACTTCTCCATATTATTCATGCATTTGAGCATGGTGGCCTCTGGTCTGAGCAGATGTCAGTGTTATGACTGTATTTTACTGTACAGTGGAAGGAAATTATCCTGAATGGAACTGATCTAATGTCATCAGCTCTCTAAAAGCATACCACTCCACTGTGCCAAAGCTGGTTATAGAATCTGTAATCAGAAGGATACCTGACAAGAAGAAATGAACAGTCATGTTGTAACTACTAAGAAAGCCACCTGGTAAGGAAATGGGGAGTCTTTTGAGGCTAAGAGTGGTCTCTATCCACAGACAGCATGAAAATGGGAATCTCCATCCTACAGCTGAGAGGAAACAAATTCTGCAAACACCAGTGAGCTTGGAAGATGCTCTCAGTCACAGAACTGAACCACAGCCCTGGCCAACCACCTGGTAATGTCTGATTAAGATGCTGAGCAGAGAATTCAGTCATGCCACACTTGGATTCTTTACTATAGAAAACCATGAGACAATAAACGTGTGTCATGTTAAGCCATGATGGTGGTAAGAGTTTGTTACAGCCACAGGAAATTAATGTGTGGTGTTAGAGACTGGAATTATGAGGAAAAAGCATCCTAGAGAAAGCATGAAATACCTGCAAAATATAGAGTAATTAGTAGGCAGAGTAGAGGACACATTTGAGATTTGGTGCCCTAAGATTAAAGTCAGACCCATCAGAAAGGAAACTTGGGTAAAAACACACAAGCTAGGTACCAAGTTTAATACAGTTTTTGGTTTAAGTAGTTGAGCATTCTTTGGGGAAGAGGTGACAAGGATAAAATTATGTGCAAAAGGATTTTTGTTTTGGTTTGGGGATATTTTGCAAGGGGAACAATATAATACAGGACACATATTTTATATGAGTATTTATAGTAGTCACCCAAAGAACAATATACAAAACAGTGCAGGAAATCCGTCCACACACTAAAGACCAAGGAATCTAGCTGAGGGCCTAGATCCCACAGAAATGTCTTGCGTGAGTCCAGCTGAATATCTAGGGCTCATAAGAATGCCTCCCACAAATGCAACTGGAGGCCCAGAGCCCACGACGTCTCAGACCCTGTTTCATGGATCTGCGCGGGGAAGGCCCAAAGGCCAGTGGTGGAATCTAAGAAGTCTGTGCCAGTGGGATGAAGGCTCTTTGCTAGCAGGCTGAGGGAACTGCACTGGAGCCAGGAAGCGACACTCAGAAGAACCAGAGCTCCTCCAAAAGGCACCACAGGCATCCTCAGCAACAGTGAGGTCCTGGGCTCCTCCCATGATCAAGATGGCTGAGTTCCCATCAGGAAAGCCAGTGCAGCAAGCTTCTCCAGGAGACCGGCAGTGCACCATCTTCCATTTTGAACCCAGTAAGCGATGCTCAAAATGAGGACCAGAGCTGCTCAAAACGAACCAAAGCCATTCTCAGTGCCAACGAGGTCCCAAGCTCCTCAGAGGATGAAAACAACCAAGTTCATTGGGAAAACCAGCATGATGAGCTCCTCCAAAACAACCAACAGCTCCTTCTAGCCTCTCTCAGCTCCCAACAGCTTCCTTCTCCTTTTCCATTCGTGCTTCTTATACTGCTGGCAACAATCCCCAGGCGGGCCTCCCACACCCAGCACTACGCTTACTCAGTTCTGCTGGGGGTTATAAGTTGACCACCAGTTACCAACCCACACAATTATTATGTTAGAATGAACTACCAAAGAGGGGAAACACGAAAGTGAGGATGAAATGAAATTATTATACAGTGAAACCTTATGTTCAGGGGCTGAATGTGGTTAGTGGTATTCTGGATTTGTCAGAAGTGCAGAAGCTGTGAGTCCGCATTAATAAACCAGGCAGTCGATAGATTCGTCTTGATGTCTTTGTCCAGTTTTGCACCAATCATCCGTCTCCTGAGTTTTGACCCCTGAGCCCTGTGCAGATTTGCTCTTGAACCGCCTCTGCTTGAGCAATGCTCCATCATTTAATTTGTCCCAAATTTGGGGGAACTATTTCTGGAATTCATCTTTTCTTCAAATACAAATTTTTTTTTTTCAGGAAATGCTTGGTTATTACTTATAACTCTGTAAATATTAGCAATTTAAATATTATGCTCAATTTTGGAATAATGCTTCTATCTTTGTTAAAGAAAACTTTTTATCTCTGAAGCTTAGAAGAAGACTTTCCTTTTGTGGTACTAGGGATTAAATCCTGGGGTTTTACACACTTCTACATCCCCAGTGCTTTTTGTAGCTTTGAGACAAGATCTTGCTTAATTGCCCAGGCTGGGCTCAAACTTTGATCTTCTTGCCTCAACCTTCCAGAATTATGGGATTGCTGGGGAGTACCACCACCAGTAAGTGAAATTTTTGTTTTCTAAAAATTAGAGTACATTTTGGTTCCTCTAGACAAGGGGTTGGCAAACTGAGACCTAGAGGCTAAATCTTTCCATTTTGGTTAAAAAAAATTGTGTAGAAATGCAGCCACACCAATTAGTTTGACATATATGCATACTTAGTGTTAATATTACTTTTCTTCTCACCAGTTTTCTGAGTCAATCTTACTCAAGGCTCTAAAATAAATATTTTACAAATATCTCCACAAAGAAGAACCCTCAGTTTTGATGATCATTTCCATCAATTGCTGTTTATTTGAATTTTTTTTTTATTTTTTCAATTTACAATCTGTTTATAATTTCCCTTTGTTGGTGTCTTAGTTACTTTTCTGGCACCTGAGACAAAAGATCTCAAACTCAAATTTAAAGGAGCAAAGGTTTATTTACCTCACAGTTTGTGGAGATTTCAATTCATAGTCAGCTGGCTACAAGGCAGGGAGGGATGGCTGAGGGGAATCAGAAAGGAGAAATAGTTCATGGCATACATAAAGCAGCAGAAGCAGCAGGCAACAAGCAGGGACGCTATTTCTATCCCTTAAGGCCTATTCAAGCTACCTACCCTTAAGGTAGGTAACACCCACACCCAGGGTGAGGCAGCCTTAATCCTAGCATCACACCATGAATCATTCCCAACATCACACCCTTGATCTCAGCATCACACATCTTGCATCCAGCCACCTCCAAAACAGCTTCACTTATGACTATGTGAAGCTTTGGGGGGACATCTAGACATGATCCATAACAGTCAGCTTTGGGTCTACTGTGTCATCTCTTCAAACTTAGTGTGAGTATTCTGAGATTTTTCTTTTTGTATCAGGAATTGAACTCAGGACCTTGTGCTTGCCAGACAGTTGATGTGCCACTGAGCTCTCTCGCTGGCCCCCTGTTAAGTTTATACTTGAAAAGAAGATATAGCCTCTGTTGGAGATAGTGTACAAAAATAGCAATATTGATTATACATGCATTAGTTTTGGCTTAAAAGTAGTCACTATATTTCTGTTATCATAATGGTAATCTTTACAATTTAAATATGTATATTTAACTCAGTGTCTCCTCATTTTTTATTCTCCTCCCCAATCGTCTAAAGTCCTTAAGTATTTTAGCTTTACACACTTCCCTTGCATCCTCCATGTTTTCGTCTATTACTTCATCTTGTCTTCGGAAGTCAAAAGCAGATGTTTGTTCCTTTTGTCAGTTAATGTTTTTTTCAGTCCAAATGGAAGTTTCTCTTCTTTTCCTGTAGTCTTTTGTTCTTTTGGAAACAAAATTGAGAACTTTCTCTGCTTTCTCTTTTAAATTTATTGCCATAGAAGATCAAGTACTCTTGATCTTTGCGCTCATATTTCTTGAATATACTTCCTTTTCCTCACCCTCGCTTCTCCCTCCTTCACAGAAGAGCAGCTGACCCTTATCTCTGCCAGACCCCAGGTGGGACACTCGCGTCCCTGGTGTTACTACCTTCCGCTCTGCTCCCCTCAGCTCCGGCATTTACACGGTACATTTGGCAGGGCCTTCCTAACAGACTTCAAGTCTTGGTCACGATTGTCAGAGATGGCCACTGACTTTAGAGAAAATATAAATGCCTTCACGTGGCCTTACAAGTTGTAGTCTCCACTTTTACAGCCTGCTTCTCTCTGTTTCCTGGATCATATTCACTGTTCTCCACCATTCTGAGCATCTTTCAGCTCCCTCATTGTAGCTTCTTTTATCTGTTGGCTGCTGCTTGAGTATTTCCTTCTAACTCTTGTTGCTGCCCTTTGGTTAATTTCTGCTCAGTCTTTGGACCTCAGCTTTGCAGTATACTAGAAAAATACTCTACAGTAACTTCTAATGTGGGTGTGGTATCCTGGTTGTTTGATATTATATCTCTCACTAGTCCTTGGCTGATTTTTCTGTAACTGCTTTTTAAAGTTTTCTCTTCATTTCAGTAGATACTAAAAACTGGGATTGTAGGAGTCAAGCCAGCAGTGCTTAGCATACAAAATCACATAATAAATATTTGATTAATTAAAGTTGAATGGATTTTTCAAAGCATAAATTGTTAAATATAGGTGTTATTCTGGAAATATGCTTACACTGGAGAAATACACTTTGAGAAATAGACTGGGAAACTAAAGGCAGAATTTAGGAAGCAGGGGACATTGGTTGAGTCCAACAAGGTGGAAAGAAATATGGAAATATCACAGGTCAAGAAGGCAATCAAGAGACCCCGCAGCCTAGAACATAGCACTAAATAGAGAGCTCTGCATATTATCTATTGTGATGCAAATGGTAGGAGAATATTGACAGTGATAGATAAATGGAAAATCGTAGGCTGCTCTTCTTTGAAATTTAGGGAATGTATGATCTTGAAATAAATTACTTAATCTCTTAATGTCTCATTTTAACTATGGAGTATATAGTGAATGATTAGTATTATTAACTACTAGATGGGGTATTGTGAGATTTAATTTGCTAATGTTTATAGAGTCTGATTAAACTTTAGATGTCTGATTAAAAGTATGAAGCATTTTCATTATTATACTGTAAAAGAATACGGAAAATTCTGTTTTAATTTCATAAATACGAAATCATACCTCCTTTTTTCACTTGAAGTATTCTGAAATTTGTACACATAACTTGGAGCATGTTTGAATCCAGGTCTCCAGACACTAATATTTGTTGCTGCCATTGCTGTCTATAGACTTTGCTTTTCTGCCGTCCAGAAGGTTCACAAGACTTTAGCTCAGTAGACTGAAAAGAATGCCTTTCGCTATATTATTGCCTGCATGAATCGAGAGTGCTGTGTTATGGTTCTTTTTCTTTTCTTTTTTTTTTTTTAACCTTTTCCTTTTTTTAATGAATGAGTTCCTCATTTTAAAATGTGATTAGTTTTCCATAGTTGGCAATATTCTTCCCGTACCTTTAACTGTCCCCTTGAAAGTGTGCACCAAGGAAAAACTCATGATTTGAATTATTTTTCTTGGCAACACCTTTCTGTTCATCAGCTCCTTGCTTCTTTCTGGCCTGGTTGCACCCCACCCCACACATTCTATACCTGCAGCAGACTCTGAAAATATAGTGGAACATGCCCTTGGGGCTTCCCTGCTCCCAGACTCATTGCTTTCGTGTTTCTAGGTGTATTGTCTGTTCCTTCAGTTTTACTTAAAAATAGGTATGGAAAGTGAAATTTTGGTAATGTGGTTTGTCTCAAAATGTTATTTTATCTAAACATTTTGTTGATTGTTTCAGAATTCCAAAATATATTAGCAGTATTAAGAAAGTAATTTTGACCTTCTAGATGTCTGGAAAGGCCTCAGAGTCCTCTGTGGCCTCCAGACCAGGCAGTTTAGGAATGGCTGGTACATGTAGCCACGCATGTGTGCACATGCACACTTTATGTACAAACACACACATACACACAAGTGCACCCTTGTGTGTACAACACACACTTGTGCTCACACATATATCTTTTCAGAAAATTATTTTATTTTTGTTTTATTGATTCTCTGGTTTTCTCTCACTCTTTTGTTTATTTTGGTCTTTAATCATTTTGCCTTATTTTTAATTATAGAATATCATCAAATATCTGATAATGATTGCGTGAGAGCAGACATTTAACAATAAAATATGTATTGGATCCTAGGTTTGAGGAAAGAATTGTCAGCAGGTAGCTCTCTGAGGGTAGTTGTCCTCAACTCCACTAGAAAGAGATCGTGGCACATACAGATATAATCCCTGTGAAGGTGGAAGCTTTAAGGACTGGCTGAAATAACTGAGTTGGAAAACAATATTGACATCTGAGATACCATGAGAAACACTGCTTTTTGATAATTAGATTTTATTGTATATAGAGTATATGATGTTAAGATATACATGGATATATAATAAAATGGTTACAATTAAATCAATGCACATGTCCATCATCTCATAGTTACTATGCCAAGATTACATATAATCTACTCATTTGGCAAAAGCTCTGAATATAGCCCAATATTACTAACTACAGTCCTCATGTTGTGGATAAGATATTTAGATTTATTTGACTGTTACTTTATACCCTTTGATCTGCCATGGCTGTTTTCCTCCATCCCATCCCCACCTTGATGGTCACTTCCAATGTTTTGTTCTTTATCTCTGTTTGACCTTTTAAAAAAAGAACCCATGTATAAGCAAGTTTATGAAATATTTTTCTTCCTCTGGATCATTTTACTTAGCATCATATCCTTCAGTTTCTCCTTCTGTTGTGCTAAATGGCAAGTCCTCTTCCTTGTTTAAAGGCTGAAAAATATTCATTGTACAGATGTACATTTACATGTACACTGAAATATATGTGCACCGGAGTTTCTTCCATTGATAGACTCTCAGACTGTTTTCATGTCTTGGTTATGGTAAATAATGCTATATGAACACTGAGCTCAGATGTTAAGAGGTGAAGGTTTCATTGCCTGTGTGTATACACTGGAAGAGATAGTGTTGCTCTTGCAGAGTGGTTTGGGCCATACGAAAATACGTAAGTTTATGCATCAAAATTTGTATGTTATATAAGATGAAGTATGTCACAAATATGCATGACTTTCTCCCCCTTTACATCATTATCTACTTTAATATGAGAAATGTTTAGGGTTCAGGGATAATTTTTCATTGTATGTGAGTTTCCTGCATGAGGGGCAACCTCAGTAGTCTGAGACTCTTACTCATCGAACACCAGAAGTGCTCCCTCTTCTGACAAAGTGTTGCTGCCATTCACCACTGTATGGATCCCTGCTCTGTGGTGTTCAGGTTAAGAGTCAGAATTATGTTTGGAAATGCTCAAGGACCAGCACTTTCTTTGCTTATTAATCATGCCTTCCCGACTGTGTGACTTTTGTGGCTATCTCTGATGCCGTCTGGGTGGAGGTTAATGCTCCAGGAGATGCCTCCCACCCTGGAAGTGGTCAGGATCTGCGTTAGAGTCTGATGCTACTGATAAAGCTCTCAGCCAGTTAGTCCTCTGCACATCCACTGTCCTTGACAGCGTCCAGTTACATTCAATGGAAGCATTCAGTGGTAAAATGTGAGTAAAGATAATATACAGAAAGTAAAAACGTGCTCTAATCATGAAAATGAACTACATAAGCAGAATACAATAAGATCTATTGATAGTTGGGAAATACGTCTGTTTGTTCTGTCTTATGTTCTGTTTTTTCCTTACCATCACTAATCATTTTCTGCTTATTTTAGAAATGAAATGGCCACAATCAATTCTGATCTCAATAGTTTGCTCTTCTCTTTTAGATCTCAACTATTCTATCCTCTGCACCACACCCTACTTTGTAGAATCAGTGAAGGAGTAAGTATATTTTAAAACTCTGTGTGATTTTAATGAAAAATAAATGAATAAAATATCTTTTACACATGTAGCTTATACTATGTTGGCTAAAAATGGAATAAAATTTAAGAATAAGATACAGAGTCACAAAAGCTTTACTTGTCTCAAATAAGTACACTGGTAGGGTAAGATAAATATTCTACAAGTTACCAAATGGACTTTGTTCAGAAAGGTGCTATCACTTTAATTGTTTGCTACTTCATCTAAAAAAATGCAAAATTATACACATATTTTATCCTCACATATCTTTATCTAAAGTCAAGAAAATGTAATTTCTTTATGAGATATTTCATTATGGCAATAATGTACTTTGTCACTTTACAGTATGTTTATTTACATAATACTATGTGATCTGCACTAACATTTCAAGTGTTAAACAATACATTACTTGGCTATGTTATATGTTGAAAGATGAAAAATGTAATACTTTAAACAAATTGACTATCATTATAAACAGAAGTGTGTGAATAGAATGAATTTTTAGTTTCAGGGTACTTTTGCTTTTCATCTTTCATATTTTGCTATTACAATTCTTATTTTTGTAATGTCCTTACTGTTCTGCTTTAGACAGTGTAGTTATAACCATACTTTACCACCTTTTATGCCCTACTTAAGAATTTAAGAATTTTTTTTCTGGAAAAGAAAATCATGAGATTTAGTTTTTAAATTTTATTTTAAAAGTAAAAGAACAAAAACATATTAACAAACAACCATTTACAAAATAGCAGAGAACAGTACAAGCAAAACTGAATTACAGACAAGGTGACGGAATTAACAATTGTTGTTGTATTACATATTGATAACTTCAAAGTGTCTACTCAGGAAAATAAATACAGACATGCAAGACTGATCAAACAACTAATCATTAACTGTTCCTTACAATAAAGTGACAGAAGTCAGTAGTACAACTATGTTAGTTATCCTGCACATACATACATACATAATTATCCCTTTCTTCCTTTTCTCTTTCTCCTCATGAGACTTCAAGTAACACTTAATCAGTTTTCCTACACTCAGTCTAACTAATAAGGCTGAGTATGAAAATATTTTATCAGTTGCTACTTCATCCATGAGAGGTCTCTCCCAGAAAACAGAATGCACCACAGTTTCTCATATTCCGATACAAAAAATGTAATATAGTGAACCGTTGTGCAGATGTGAGAGGAGCTATAGACCAAACAGGAAAAGGTAAGACATTTTATGGACTAGAAAGAGAAGGAAGGCCCTACTCAAAGGTCAAAGGGGGTATGGGTTACAGGTGGGGTTCAGGGTTCCTGCAGATGCTTCGGCAACAGAGATGTCAGGCAGAAGCAAGAGGAGAGATGCAGATGATGTCAGAAATGATGCTTTGAGGAAGAAAATTAGAAAAACTCTGGCTCCTCTATTTACTGTACTGTCAGAGATGCCCAGTGGTGGAATCTAGATGGAAGCCAGCTTCCATGGAATGCTGGGTAATGAAACCCACCGAGATCAGCTTTCTGATGACACAGAGCCAGGGAGGGGAGAGTGGGCCAGATTCTACCAGAAAGCAGCACAGCATCGACCCCAGCCATGCCTTAAACTACTTGGCTTAGAGTCTCATCTCTTTTCTTTCATTTGCATTTCACACAGCGTCACATATAGGCATAAATCAGTCAGTTAAAATGTGAGTCAGCTGTCTCATAGAATCATTTTGTCAATATCTTCTTAAACACACCACACCCCACGTCACAGCCTTGACCCTCTAATCTCATTCTTGATGGATAGCTCGATCACTTGGTATCTCATGGTTAATCTTTACAAAAGTCTAAGAAGGTAGAACCTGCTTCTATAAGGCAGCATTTATGACCAAGGCAGGCTGTGACTGTACTCAGCAATTTAAAAATCAGCATTGTGATTTTGCTTTTGAGGTTTGCCAGAGACTCTGTATAGTTTTTTTTTGTTTGTTTGTTTACTACCAACACTTTCAGCATCATTTCTGTCTGTTAGCAATTCAAGGGGCAAAACAGCTTTACCATGGCTTGGTCCTATTGTAGAGTCTCCTGCCCCTTCTGGTTGAATTTAAAAACATCAAATCAGAACTCATCTAGCTTCTGCAGTACATGGACTAGGGAAACGCATCAAAATGAGATATGTAGTTTTAGATCCAGCAAAACATTATACACTCTTTGTCTATGATTATATTTGAGACTTGTTCCTCTAAGAACCCCGTATTCCCACTTTATCACTCTCCTCTATAGACTTCTGCTTCACCAGGACATCATCATTTTTTGCAACCAAATAAAGGGAGTGTGTAAGATGCTATTTTCTTTATTCTTTTAGAAGCATTCATGCTGCAGGTACCCTCCAATGCATTCTCTGTAAGCAAATCTCTGAAACATAGTTTGCTTTTTCTGAGAAGTGAATCCAAGAAAGCAGTGCCAGGAACAGTTTGAAAGAGCTAGCCACAAAGCTGCATGTTGGGGTGGGAGCAGTGGAAAGAGCCACAGACCGTGCTGTGGCAGTACAGCCACAGAAAACTTCAGAGGCGTCTTGAGTGAGACAGCTGCTCAGTGGATTCACTGGTGGGTCCCGTATTTCAGGATTTGGGGAGTGCATATTACAGGGACCATGGAATCATAAGCCCTTATCAAGGGCCAGTGAAGCATTCTACTGAAGTGGGAGAGAGTGAGGCTAATTTGCAATGGATGGAGGAAAGCCATTTTATACAAAGGAACTCACCTCCTGTAGCTGAAGTGCAGAGAACGCTGGGCACAAGCTTAGAAATTGACCACATAGGTAACTGAGTCCTGAAAAAGTTAATTTCTCAGCCCTGAGGTATTGTTAGTCAGCTTTGTCTTTACTCTGACAATATATGTGAGATAATCTAATTAAGATGTGTTATATACAGGTACCAACCCCCTCACTAAGAATGTAATCATTGTGTGCTGCAAACATATGTAAGGAAAAGTAAAAATTGAAAAAAATATATTTATAAAGAGAAAAAGTTTGTTTTGGCTCACTCTTTTGGATGTTTCAGACCATGGTCAGTTGGCTTCATTGGTTTGAGTCCATGGCAGCAGTGTGTCACAAAGCAAAACCATGCACCCCCAGCTTGGGGAGCTCAAGAGGAGAGAAGAGGCCAAGACCTTCCATTCCCTATTCCCTTCAAGGGTATGCTCCCAGTGATCTGAAGTTACTGGACGGGTTCTTGCCTCCTGATCACTGTAACGCCCTCCAGTAGAGCCATGCTGGGCATCAAGTCTTCCACATGATGGTTGGGAGACAACTAAAGATACAACATATAGTACCCGGAATTTCTGCTAATTCCTATGGGGAATGATGGGCTCTCTGAGACTTTGGACTAAGACAACTGTGAGTGTTCTCCTAAACCTTGAAGTTCTATATCTTTCTAAACATTGTGTGGTTTAGCAGTGGCCCATTAGTCTGCATTCAAGGCAGTGACTTACCTCAGTGACTTCCTGCGGTAGATGCAAAAGACTTCCAACATTCCTCTCCTCTCCTCCATACCAGACCAACAGTGAGTTAACATACAAGGTAATTCAGCTGAGAAAGCACTGGGATTATTAAGAGCAGAAAAAAATTTCAAAAGTTATAAAATCTAGAGCAAAATGGAAGATAGTAGGAGAGAGAGAGATAGATCTATTGCAAAAGGGGAGGTGTTCAAGAGGTGGAAGGGAAAAGGGTGGGGTGAGGAAGGGAATGAAAAAGAATTTAAATGCATTATGTATGTGCACCAACAACTCCCCATGAGGTACGGGGTCCCTGTATACTGCAAACATGCATTGTACTAATAAAATATGAAAGGTGAAGAAAAGGAAGCTGGGTCTCTATGGTGCAGGGTTGGGACCTAGGCCTCGAACGTAAGCGGTGGGGCAGTGATGTGGGTTTGGTTGTCAGGCAGGGTGGGATCTTCTAGAAGAGGCTGGAAAAACAGTGCAGAAGTTAGACATAATTTTTATTTGTTTGCGGTATCGCAGGAGCAAGACATTTTCACTGACCCATATCCCAGACCTTTTTAATTTTTTCTTTTGAGACAGATGATCACTAAGTAGCTCAGTTGCCCAGGCTGAACTCTATCTTGCCACCCTTCTACCTCAGGCTTCCAGAGCAGATAATTTAAACAAACTAAAAATGAAATTCACAGTAAGCACAGGCTGGGCACTATTAGCTAAAAATATTTATGACTTAATTGTTGCCTGATTTACTTTTTCTTTTCTTTTTCTTCCCTTTTTGCTCTTGACTTCTTCTTGAATCACACTAATGCTTCTTTATTGCACATATGCCAAAACTTTATGTAAACATCATTGTTTCTATCCATTTACTAATTCATTGATAATTTTTAAATTTTTAGCACAATCCAGGAACTGTTCTAATGCTGGTATTCAGAGATATACATAACTGTGTCTCTGTTCATTGGAGTTAAGGTCTACGACCAAGACAGAAAGAAACAAGTAAGACTACAAGATCCCAAATGCTGACATTTTATGAAAATACTGTGTCTATAGGGAGATCGCAGAAGACCTATCCAAGGAAATGATGTTCATAGAAACCAGTAGATATAAAACAGTAAGAGAGTGAACCATGACAATATCAGCAAAATAAATTAGAGTTTAACTTTTGGTATATTAACCTTTAGTAACTTGACTAACTTAAGTCTACCATAGCAGAACAAAAATATTTGTACCACTATTGCATGGAATCCTGAATTATAAATATGGCACCAACTAAAAGTATCCAGAGCCATTCATGTTTCTTCATTGATTACAAAGATTTTCAGCTTCTCTCTTAACCAAATTTTAGTCATATGTTTTACATTTAGTATATATTATTCAACTGAATACATACTTGCTGAATTCTTGGGAGTCTGGTGGTGTGAAATGCTACTTAAAACACAGAGGGATTGAGATGAAATCCCTGACGTCAAGTACATTCCCAAATGAACAGAAAGGCAGACACATGAATGTGAATAATTGACAGGAAGAATGTACCTACACAGAGGAAGGTTTGAGGCTGAAAAAGAGGAAAACAGGCACATCAGATAATAATCACAATAATCGTGCCAACAGTAGCACTGCTAATGGTCATCATTAATTATTCGATGGTTGCTTGCCAGGAAGCTGGTAAATACTATCTCCAAGTCTCAACTTGGCAGAACTCTCACAATCTTGTGTAATACATAGTACTAAGAACTTTTCAAGTGTTTTTCTTTCTTTAGTTATAAGCTCTCATTCGCTCTCAGAAATAGACTGCCCTAAGTCAACCTTAGGTACGGATTACCAGAGTCACGTGTTCACAAATAGAAGAAGAAAGAATTGCCACTTGTCAAAGGGACAAAGACATCCTTGACACTGAAGCCAAGTTGTAAACGTGCTCACTCTTATTTGCCTATAGCACAAATAAAGAATCTAAAGTGTAAGAGAATTTGTGATATAAACTTGAATTTGTCTGAGACAAACCGGTTGTAGTTTGAGAAATTGTAACATACATTTATTTTTCCTATGGTTGAGAATATGAAAGGAAAGGGAAACCTGAACATGTTTTCAGAGAGAAGCAGACTATCAGGCAGTCAGAGTTGGGAAAGCATAAGTGCTTACACATTATAAAACACCCTTACCTGGTTAGAGTGAAGCAAGGGAGTAATACACGCTATCCAGAAGTCTTGCAAAATCATGTTACTGAAACTAAATTTAAGAGACTTTGGAGAAACACGCTGAATGATTTTAAAGTAGAGCACTGACAAAGCAAAAGCTTTCTTTTTGACAGTGCACTGTGAAGAGGGTGGGCGAATGAAACAAGATGCTAGACAATCATTCACAAATATCATGCTGGAGTGGAGAAGCATTCTTCCTTAACATAGGACGTGAGGTTAGGACTTTTGGCTCCAGGGATAAGTAGATTAGGAATAGCTGACACGTCTAAAAACACATTAACGATTTCCCTGTGTGTACTTTGTGACTTTACCGAAAGTGTAATAACATAGTTTTAGCTTCAGTCTGATTCAAGTCCAGGGTTGCATAGCTCTATTGGTTTAGTTGCTGGGTGAGATCATTCTAGTGGATCTTCTTCAAGGCTCAATGCAAAATTCGTGATCAGACTCTGTGATAACTGCAACCGTATCCTCCGTGCTTTTAAAGCTTTCATCCTCTCAGGCCCCACTTCTTTCTTTTCTCTTGAAGGTACAGAAAGATTTGCTTGGTTTCTTTACTTTTTTTGGTTTTGCTTTAGCATTTCAGTTGTTAAGTTAATGATAGCTTTGTAATTCCAAATTTTGATGATACTTGTCATCTTGCAGTTTTAACACTAAGAGAATTTTAACACTGAGACAAATTTAATGCCATCTGAAAACGAACAGTCACAGTTATTAAATAAAATTCTTCCATTTCAGGACCAGTTTCTAAGGTTATGATATCAACCCGTCCACTTTGTTTTGTTCAGTCAACATTCACTGAGGGCCTATAGTGTTCCCGGTCAAATCTGGGGACAAAATTAAATAAGATAGAGAGTTACTGTGTGAATACTTATAAAATGCTGAGGAAATTAGGCAGGAGAATGCCAACTTCCCCTAGGAGATGCTAGCAAAGAAGTTGAGGCCTTACAATACCAGGATGAATTCATGAAGCAGAAATACAGATAGGCTACAAACAGAAGAAATAGAACGCATAATGGTAGAAAGGTCCTAGCAGTTCAAGAGTTACAGAGAATTTTGGAAAGAGCAAAAAATTCTGTGTGACTGTTACATGAGGAACTGGAACAGTGAACACTGAAGGAGAAGACATGGCTTGCTCATGTAGGAACTACAGTTGGCCCTGGACTTAACCCTGATTAATAGAGATGTAATAGAAATTTGATTGATATTAAATACATGAGCATATTTTTCAAAAAGAGATGACTTTGGAGTCCTTTTGGTTAACTTAATTAACTATCAGAGGTTAGTTAAAGTATATCAATTAGGAGACTATTGGAATGGAGGAAGTAACAGATTCTGAGGATCTTAAAGAAGATGTTTAAAATGTGGGAAGGCAGGGAGAGGAAAAAATATTTAGACATGCTTTTATTACCATTTGGATACAGAGAGTAGAAGCGAGTAAATCTCTAGACTGCCTCTGACCCTTTGAGGCTAAAGTGGACAATCCTGGTACCAGTGTTATTTTTCCCCGCTCACTGAAAGTGGCAAGTGAAGTGTGATATGCACAGAAAAAATGAACTTCAATTTGCACATATTATATGTATGTTCATGAAGGAGACACACATAGGTAGTCAGAGACAGGTGTCTACAGTGGAAACAGAGATTTTAGAGCAACTAGTATTGTGATGCAAGTCAGAAACCTACCACGGATAGAAAGCTGCATTTTTGTATCATCATCTCACCATTTTGTTTCACAATTAGCACCAATCCTATGATTCAATACCTTGTTGAATCCATAAAATTACTAACAATTGGTGATAACTCTAGTAAATCATTTTTAGGAGTCTAAATAAATTCGTTCATTAAGTTTTCTTCCTTTAGAGTTTGTTCATTTGTTTTTTGAGACAGGGCTCACTGTGTAGTTCAAGCTGGCCTTGAGCTTGCTTGTGTCAGCCAGGCTGGCCTCAAACTCACGGCTACGCCCCTGCCTCAGCTTCCCAAGTGGTGGGATTGGGGCACCACCATGCCTCGCTCCCTTTTTATTCTGAGACAGGGCCTCACTATGTTGTCCAGACTGGTCTCAAAGTCCTGAATGAAAGAGATTGTCCCACTAGTCTCCCAGATGGCTGATACTACAAGCACCCACCCTCAATTGTCAGCGTTCCTCTGTTGGCATTGGTTTCACATCTTTAAAGTTCCATTATCAAGCTTCTCCTTTGGGAATGTTAGTTTTCTTTCAATGAAATGGCTCTATTGTGCTTTAACATAGGCCTTTTTCTTTGGTAGTATTCCTGAATTTAAGATGACATTTTATAATACTGTTATTAACAATGCAATGTTGCTATCCATTCTTTTTCAAAAAAATGTCTTATAGTTAAGGTATAGTTTTTATAAATAGGATAGAATCAGGGCTTCTTTTGTTCATATGATTTTAAATCTCATTTTGCAATCTCTTAGTTTATATTGCAAAATTTAATCCTTGTGTGTTTAATGCACTATTGAGAAGACTGGGTTTAAAAGTATCCTAATGACGTTTTGTTTTCTGTTTATTCTGTATGTTTTTTTCTCTCCATTCTTTCTTTGGTATGATTATTTTTAAGATTCCATTCTGTCCTGTGTATCGTTTCTTAATTATGTCTTGAATTTTTTCATTGTTAGTTTCAAGATTATGTAATTTATCCTTAGTACAGTCTATCTTACATTCATGTTTTAACATTTTATATTGAAAGGGAGACTTGGGCTGGGGATATAGCTCAGTGGAATAAGCACTTGCCTAGCAAGCGCAGGGTCCTGAATTCGATCCCCAGTACCGCAAAAAAAAAAAAAAAAAAAAAAAAAAA
>PVLD010023775.1:0-26784 GCA_004027595.1 Dinomys branickii | reverse complement strand
TAAATTTGCATGTCTGTATATGGGTCCATACATCTACAATTCGAAGATATCAATGGATAAAACAACAACTACTGTTGAGACCATATCACCTTGTCTATAGATTAGTTGTGATTGTACTATTTTCTATGATAATGGGTGTCTGTTTGTCAATATGTTTTTGTACTTTTATGTTTCTAAAATAAAAAAAAAATAAAAAAAAGAAAATGTATAATATAGCTACTTTGATCCATTGTATTCTAAGTTAAATTATAAGCAAATACAGAATGAACTTCTTATCAGTAAGAGCCTGCTATTCAAAGCAAAAAAAGCAAGATGTTCAATCAACAGTCATAACTTTATTACAAACAAATACAATAGAGTGAACAATGAAGACTTTCAAGCATAAAATTGTATTTATAGTGTAAAATTTGGTGGGAGAAGTGGGATAGAAATTCAAGTCAAGGATAAAGCAAAATTTAAATTTTACCAATGTTTAGGAAAGATTCGTGTTTACACCTGTAAAGGATGATAGTATTTGTCAAATCACTATGATATTTAGGTTTCACTAGATAAATTCAAGACTAAAGTTGACAGATGTACTTTAAAATGCTGAGGCGGTGGAATCTCTCCTACGTTGGACAGAAGCCAGGGGTGTGACCCATGCACATATCCAAGACAGTGCTCTGACCTCATTCTGACAGTAGACTGACCTCATTCTCCTCATCTTGCTAATACTGTAGTTCTCAAGAATAACTGTCCTGTATGCTGAAAATTCTGAGATGAGCTGGCCAAAACAGCCCGGCTCTACTCCAGACCCACCACTCCTAGAAACAGAATGTCCTCCAATGCTTCAGCCCAGCAGGTTACATTGTCCTGCAGGGTAAGCCCAGAATGGCTGAATTTCAGGGACCCTCAGTTATGGCACAAGTGGGACACAAGCAGTCAAGACTCCGTGCATCTAGGTTGCTTCCTGAGCCTTAGTGGAAGCTCATACTGATTTTGAGGCTTCTGCTATCTTTTGTTGCCCATCTGTAAGTAACAGAAAAGCTTCATGTAATTTGTTGTGTTCTAAAACAAGAAAATCAATTAATGGTAGTGGAGACCAGTTGCCAGTTATCCTTGACTGCACAGAAGGTGACTGGAAAGGGAGACAGGAGGCTTTGGGGGGCCTGCTCATGTTCTGTTTCTCAATCTGGGTGCTGCTATGCAGATGCATTTATTACTTTATAGAAATTCACAGACTGTACACATATATTTTATTTACCCATCTATAAGAGGGTTGCAATTTAATAGCACCATTATTAAAATGTCACAGTAGCCTTTACACATTACAGATAACTTACTGTTATTTATCTTTCAAATATTTTTCTCCTGTCATTTGTACTTTCTTTTATAGAAAACTGGGCAAAATTTACAATCGGGCACCTTGTGAAGGACACCATCTGAACAGTCAACAAATGAGGAACACATGATTTTTCACTACTAACCAGGGAAATGCACATAAACACAACATAGAAATCTTTTGTTCATTGAAGTGGGAAATTTTCTGAAGATTTACAAAAGATATTGTTGACAGTGGTGTGGGGAAAGGGGCACTCCTGCACATCTGGTGGAGTATTTAGTGCAGAACTGTAGAAAGGCAGTTTGGCAAGATCTAATCAGACTCTAATTCAGAAACCAGCATCCTAAGGACATTCTTAAGCCAGTGGATTCATGTAGCCAGCCATTTGTATCCAGAAAGGAAATTAAATTCCCATTTGTTTCTTTAAATTCAATAGAGAGCAACCCTATCCAAATCCATACAAACTAAGGGATAAAATGGATTCACAGTTTGGACAAATCCCTCCCTGACTAAACTCTCTCGGCTGCACACTCAAAACTGGAGAACTTAAGCATATTATATTTATTACAGACAGAAATCACAAATCACATTCTTTGGGACCATTTAAACTTACAGTGACTTTAAATACTGACTTCTAAAATGTGGAATGGTATGGAGTAAACTTATAGAAAAAAAGTATCTTAGATCAAAACTTTTGAAGATAACAGTCTTGATACCTCTTTTGAAATATATTCTTCAGTCAGTCCAAACATAATAAAACACGAAGGAGTACAAGGATTTTATTTTATTTACACAATTAACAAAACTAAACAATTATAATTTTTTAACTATCCACAAAGAGGAAGTTATGCATTCTTCTAAATACTGACTTCATATTTTGCAAAATTAGCTTAATAATGGGCCACAAAAGCTCAATATGCTTTTTTTTAAAAAATGGTATACTCTTTCTATTCAATGTCTACATAGCACTTTAAGCCCTCAAATATTTTCACCTAGAAAATTAAAAATACAAGCCTGAGAAGTAGCTCTTGAATTCAGCAGCATATCAAATAGAGGAAAGAAATAACATGACATTTCTTAAAGTTCTCACACAAGTTGAAGATTCCCCATCAGCCTCCCAAAGGTGACCACCCCCACTGCTGTGGCTGCTGTGTCCCCACCCCCGAGGCTGTCTTCCCTGTTCCTAGGCCTCTTCTATGTCCGCAGCAAGTGAGTCTAATTGGCAAAGGTGGCCAAAGGGAGGCCACAGCAAATCCCATGGCCCTCCATGTTCTCCCTTATAACCCTCTTAGAAGATTTTGTTGGTGGAAGTTCTTGTCCTTTTGCAAATTGGAGCTCTTTTCTTGTCCCCCTAAGAAGTTGTAACCCATCTGGTATTTTTATTGTTTTGTTTTAAATGTTGTCTTTTCTTTGCCCTCAGAAAGCTCAGAGTTCATTTTGTTCTTGCCCATTTTTCCTCAGTCTAAATTTTCTGACTAAAAAACTTTCTTCTTTGTTTTCTTCTATTACAAGGCTGTTTGGTTTTTTGTTTAAATGGTTCACTTGTAAATAACTACTTCAAGCTCTTTTGGAAGTAGGTAGGGTATAAAAACAAACAGACCTATTCATGTGTATATATGAAGGATGATTGAAAAATGCAGCGAGTGTTTACATTTTTAAAAATTGTTACAGTAAAAGACACATTACCATTAATCACCATTGAAATTCCTCCCCTCACATTGAACATGCTTGTCTCACTTGTCTTAGTTACTTTCTCATTGCTGGGACAAAATATCCAATACCCAAGAGTTAAGGGAAGAAAGGTTTATTTTGGCTCAGTCTGTAGAACTTTCAGCCCATAGGCAGTTGGCTCCAAGGCAAAGTGGCATGGAAAGGGGCATGGCAGGGGAGACTTGCTCATGGCATGTCAGACAGGATCAAGGGAAGAAGGAGGAATATAGAGCCCTGCAGGCTGTCTTAGTTATTTTTCTCTCATTGCTGAGACAAAGTACCCAGCACCCAAAATTAAGGAAGGGAAGGTTTATTTAGTTCACAGTTTGTGGAGATTTTAGCCCATCAGCTGGCTTCAAGGCAGTGTGGTATGACTGAAAGGCAACAGTTTATGGTGGCAGAAGACAGCAAAAGCAACAAGAGCAAGAAAAGGGGGAGATCAAGCCTCTTTTTACCCCTTATATTGTATGTAGGGGTGGGTATAGCACTCACACCATCTATAAAGTGAGGCTCCTGGGCCCCTGCTGAGTCACTTAGTAAACCTTCTAAACTTCTCAAGTTGATACAATGGACATCTTACAGCAGTGAGAGCAAGTCCTCTGCATCCCAGAATGTAGAAAGGCTGGGTTACTCATTAACCTTCTAAATTTAAGCAGACACAGTGAATCAACCATTACATAAGCCCCACCTTCCATGACCCACCTCCTCAGTGATTCGCCTGCTCCTTCCAGGTCTCATCTCCCAACATCACATTTAGTGATAGTCAGTGGGCTAATCCACTGCTGAGTATCACACCCCATGATCCAACCACCTCCCCAAAGCCCCACCATGACTATATAAGGCTTTGGGGGGCATCTAGACATAAACCGTAACACCATCATTCTTGTCACTTTCTGATGCAGCTCTAGAAGTCCTCTTTCTTGTCTTTAGTTGTGCTATGGTGGCTGCCTTGATGTCCTGAATCAATTCAAAACATTTATCTTTCATGGGTATTTTGACTTTGGGGAAGAGCCATGTTATGCCTTGTGTCTAGATGTCTCCCCAAAGCTTCATACAATCGTAGGTGGAGGGGCTGGGGATATACCTCAGTGGAATAAGCGCCTGCCCAGCAAGCTCAGGGTCCTGAGTTCGATCCCCAGTACCGCCAAAAAACAAAAAACAATCGTAGGTGGAGCTTTCTCGGGGGTGGCTGAATCTAGACTGTGTGATTGATTCATGGTGCAATGCTAGGATTAAGGGAGTGTGATTACTAAACCAGTCACTCATTGGTTTGCAACCATCCTAATCCCAGTAGCCTGGATACAATATAAAGAACAGAAAGAAGCTCACATTGTCCCTTGCTTGTTTTGCTACCTTCTGCTCACCATGAACTATTTCTCCCCTGTGATGCTTTTTTGCCATGCCACCCTGCCTTGGAGCCAGCCAATGATGGAGTAAAACCTCTACAAACTATGACCCATATAAACTTTTCTTCTCTTAACTTTGGGAATCTGGTATTTTGTCTCAGCAACAAGAAAAGAAACTAAAACAAGCCAGAAGTCCAATAGTGCCAGATCCCATGGGTCAGGTGGCAGACACACCATAATGTTTTTACCAGCCTGCCTTTCCACTGGATGCCACTCAGCAGCATCCCCTGTATTCGTGATCACACAAAGGCCCTTATGACAGGCTTCCACAACCTCCCCAGAAAGTGACAACAATAACTGGATAAGTGTGTTAAGAGCAAGGGGAAGTATTATGAGAGGAGTTAATGGTAATGTGTTTTTTACTGTAATTTTTTAAATTTAAGCATATACCATATGTTTCAATAACCATCTGTATGCATATATAAACATATAAGTAACCAAAGTATAAAGCCAAAAATTTCAGGATAGTCTGAAGATCATCAGAGGTGGCATTTTTAGGCAAATAAATCTTGACACCATAGAACTATATCAGGAAAGTGGCCAATCAATACATAAAATTTCAAGTATTACAAGAAACTGTCCTTCCCCTACCTACCAAATCATCCATAGACAACCCTGATGGAACAACACCGAGAACACTCTGAATAAAGCATCTCAGTGTCCTAAGGTGCCTCAAGCTTGCTGAAGAAGGAATGTTCCTTTGGATCACAGAGAGTTCATGGAAAACCTTCCAAGGACAGTCCCTGTAGGGGCCCCACTGTAATTTCCTGTTAATGAAAAGATTAGCTCTAGGTCAGGGGCAACCTTCATTCTGTGCAGATATAACTGAGGAAAAGATGTGAAAGCTGCTTGAGGAGCCCAGTCATTGATTCAACCTTGGAGAAAGAAGCCAGGTTCCTGACTGTGCTTTACACAGTCCCTGAGACAGTGCAGGCCAGCTGTCCAGATAGCCGGGTTTAGTGCAAAGATTCTTGCTACCTTGCACCGCCAGCCATCCTTAGCATGCTTTCATCAGCTTCCCATCAAGCAGCTACTACAAAAACACACAGAACCTTTGAATCTTTAAGGATTTCAAAGTGATACGGCAAGAAAGAAATGGAAGTTGTCTTGAGGCTTTATTTTCTCGTTTCTTAACTCACAATTTTCAGGAAAAGCATTATAAACCTTAATACTATATTTCTGCCTTTGGAAAAATTGGTTTTCCTGACAGTTTTCCCGTGTCACTTCTCCATGAAACGCAGAAGGGACCGTCATCGTTTTCTAAAGCGCTGCACCAAGGAGAGTGGGGGTGGGGGAGCAAATGCTTCCCTTCTCCATCTGATGTTTCATTTCACAAGCTTATTTCCTGGGAGGGTGTTAATCAATTACAAGAGAATTAGACAAAGACAAGTTGGCTGGAAAAGGAGAAGCGAAGAAAAGCAGAACTGACACTTCTGCCATCAAGGACAAAGGCTATTTCCATAAAGTGCTGACATTAGGATCCTGCCGTCCCCAAGAATCAAGGCAGCAGGTCAGAGGAAGTCCTATACTGGCACAGAATCAGCCACTGGAGTTATTGTCCTCTCCTGCCTTCTCCTGGTGCCTCTGCCTTTGGGTGCTGGATGTACTGAAATCTCTTGCCACAGATTCAGTCCGACACCCCAATATTTCCCACTTCTGCCCACCATCAAGCAAGTCATGGGATTCAGCATGGTCTCGGTCCTGTTTCCATCACTCCATCACCTCTGATTCTGTATTCGTCTCCAACGACCATTATAGCAACTACTGCAAACTCAGTGGCCTAAAATAACATGGAGTTATTAGCTCCTGGGTTTGTAGGTCAAAATTTTGGTTGGATGGACTCAGCTATTTGTCTGCTTTGGGTCACACAGGACCAAAGTCAAGGTCCACCTGGCTCCCTCCTGGAGGCTAGGGGAGAACCTGCTTCCTGTTCATAGATGTTGCACCCAGAATCCTTCAGCTGTTACGACTGAAGTCTCCATTTTCAGGAATCTATCTAAGCTACCCTGGTTCACCCACATTGCTCATCATGTTCTCCCCTCCAAGTTCAAGCCAGTGATGGCATGTTGGAGTCCTCCTCACACTTTACAACTCTGACTTTCCCCTTCTTCCTTGTCCTCAGATTCCATCCAAGAAAGTTCGCTGCTTTAAGAGTTCATAGGACCACATTGGTATCTCCTGCCCTCCCCCTGCTTGACCTTGAGTGAGCTCCCGATCATCATGCTAACTGATTATCAGCTAGGACTCAACCACAGCTGCAAAATCTCTTTTGCCATGTCATGAAACACATTCACAGGCTCCAGGAAATAGGATATATTCATCTTTAGGGGGCTATTCTGTCCCCTAATGATGATGCCCAAGTTTCCTTAGTTGCCAAGCAGATCTATAAAGCAGTGCCCAGGGATAGCCCTCTGTGCCCACCAGGCTCTTTTGTGCTGGATTCAGCCATAGAATCACCCTTCTACCTGATCTGGTGTTGTGCAGCAATTATACAGTGCTCCGGACACTGACTTCACCATCAAAATCCCCCATGCAGGGGGCGTGGCCTCCACATGTCCTACCCTCAAGGTCCACCACTAAAAATTTCTAGGATTGTCTGTCTATCTCTGTCTCCTCAGCCTCCCCTTACTGATACCGTAGAGGCTCTCCGGACTATACCACTAGCAGAATAGGAGGAACAATAAAACTCTGCAAAGTCACTGGTCACCTATTTAAGCCATAAATCAGGACAATTTAGTTTTTCTGCTGAAGATCCAGTAAGTACTTCTAATGTAATTACTATAACTTTGTAATTTGTAGATGTCAGCAATGTGTTTTCACAAATCTAGATTGTTTTGAAACATTTCTCTCTGAGAAGAAAAATGTTCTAGCTCTCTTTTCTCTAAGGCTAGAAACATAAACAGCACAAAGAATTTATATAATAAACATTTAATATTTCCCCAACCTCCTCATCATTTCAACTCCTACTCAAGGAATGTCCCTAAGAGAGTCTAACTTCATACCTAATTTACAAGTATACCATGACACAAACAGCTGCGCTCTATACTAAGGAAAAGAGAAAGAGCAAGGAAAGCTGCACACAAACGTAAATCACTTGCTCCTTGACATTATCTAGTGGGTTGCCGGGTAGTTGATCTGTCCCCCACATGGCCGTCTATCCCACCAAGGCATAAGCATTGACATTTATACAGTCCACTTGAAACTGTGCATATACCATAGTTATTTGTGCTGGTTTGCTGTTTGCCCCTTCTGGTTTTGTTAACCTCATGTAAGTAGGAGGTTTATTCATGGATCACAGTCCACAAACTCAAGTGCATGAAAACCCACATGTTTATTTATATGGCAGTTGGATTTCCAATCCTGGGACTCATAAAACCCAGTTGGTAAGAAATGCACCCTACTTCACTTTCAGAGTTTCCAGAGGGCTCACTGGAACTATGACTAGGGCAGGAAAGTGTATGTGCTGCTATGGGACTAGGGCTGACCCTCTGGATAAGCACAAGTTTGCTTAGCACAAAAACACCCTCTTTTTCTCTGTGTGGCACCACAGGGTGCTGCTGCAGCCAATCACACATAAACCATGAGATGGACTAATTAATGGTCAACTTGTAACACGCAGCTGAACTGAATCGGCATGGTTCTGGGTGTGGAAGGCCCACTGGAAAATTGTTGCCAACAGCCTAAAAAGCAGAACTGGAGGGGAAGATGACGTGTTGTTGATCCTCCTAGAGAAGCCTGCCATGCTGGCTTTCCTGATATGAACTCAGCTGTTGTCACTGTTGGAGGAGGAGCTTGGGTCATCGCTGTCACTGAAGATGGCTGTGCTTTTCTTTGGGGGAGCTCTGGTCCTTACCTTGAGTGCCACTTCCTAGCCCCAGTGCAGATCCTTCAGCCTGCTGGAACAGATCCTTCATCCCACTGGTGCAGACTTCCTACCTTCCAGCACTGGCCCTTGGGCCTTCCCAGTGCAGATCACTGGTACAGACTTGCATGAGACATTGCTGTGGGCTCTAGGCCTCCAGCTAGACTCATGCAGGACATTGTCACAGGCTCTAGGTCTTTAGCTGGACTCATGCAGGACATTGCTGTGGGATCCAGGCCCTCAGCTGGATTGGGGGGGTGTCTCCTGTGGACAGGTCTTCTATACTCTTTTGCGTTTGACTCTTTGGGTGAATATTATAAAATAATCCTCTAAAATACATATCCAGTATTAAATCTATTTCCTTGCAACCCCTGACTACAACAATCCATCTGCCTAATGAGGTGGGTGGTTGCTTCCATTTCTCCCTGAGGTCCTTCAACATCTCCAGATGCATACAGAAAGTCATAATCAAGTTGCTGTTTTCACCTAAATTCTCCCAAATTTTCCGGTGGCAGTAGCTTGGTGGACTGCAGGAGGCTCTGTCACACCTCTCCCTCCTACCTTTCACTGAGCACCAATCACCAAGCAGAACCCTGTGGGACCTACAACTTCATCTCTTCAACAGACTTAGGTTGAGAAACAAACCAGATAGCCTCAAGCCTTCCCTGGCACAACCAAACTCAAGGTCATGTCTGCCCCAATGAAGAGGCTAAAGGCAGAAAATCAAGCTGAAAAGTCCAATAGCTCAGCTCTTTAGCCCATAATAATGGCCTTTCCCACTCCAGATGGCTCCTGCTCATGTCCAATGGGGAATTTCTGAATCTGGATGAGCCCATGCCCACTTCAACAATGCAAGTCTCTAGCATACTAATCTGGGTGTAAGTGAACCCAGCCCACTGCAACCTTCCTGCTGGCTGACCCAGGGTTTTTTCTCACCCTTTGGAGGTGGGAGAACATATCTCACTTCATGGAAACAGTCCACAAGTTAAATTAGCATTGGGGCCTAGGAATTTAAAACAAGAGTTATTTAGGGAGATACTGTAGGTATGTCTCGGTAGGTTGCTGCAAGGTTTTCTTACCAACCTTCTGGGACAGAATGAATTACTCTTTTCTGGATTCCCATGTAGTGTGAAATTTGCAGGCATTTTTCATTCATTTATCCTACCCATAAATGAAGACCACCCAAGTGATAAAAGCAAAACCTTTCAGAGCTTGCTATAGCATGGCGGTAAGCCACCAGCACTTGTATTTGGCAGACATTCAGAAGGCCAGAAAGGGAAGGGGGAAGCTTTGGAGAGAATGAAAGACGTGACTTCAAGACTGCCCTAGCTGAAAGCTGAAGCTGAGGCCACATTTAATGAGAAGCAGGGCAGCCTGTATGAAGTATTCAGTAGCAAATCTGGCTTTCTCTGATTGACCACAAACCAGAGGGGAGACAAAAAGAGAATCTGTCAGTTATTGTATTGGTCAACTTTCCTACTGCTAAAACAAACTACCTAAGACCTGCAAAGGAGGTTTGTTTTTGACTCATGGTCTCAGTGGGCTCAGTCCATGATTGGCTGGCTCCAAGACAGAAACATGATGGCAGAAGGGCAGGAAGGAGGAGCAAAACTGCTCACTTCATGGTAACCAGGAAGCAGACCATAGAGGAAGAGTGCCAGATAGGAAGGGGTCGGGGATCAGACATAGACCTCAAACTTACATTTCCACGACCCCTCCAGACACATCCACAAGTGTGCTTTCCTAATCGTCTATGCAGTTCTCAAGTCAACCTACTTTACAATTTAATTTAACAGTCATGGTTATGAATCAAGTTATAATTTTCCTTGCTGGACATGGTGGTATGATCTGCAGTCTTGTTTACAAGTAGTAGGCTGGCTTTCTACAATGCTTATTATAGATAGAGGACTGGATTTCTGGGCTGGTTGCTACAGTTTGGGTCAGAGTTCTACTTCTTTATAAAAGGGGTGACTGAAAAATACAGAGAATTTTGTTTAAAGTTGCTACCATAAAAGACACATTATCAAGAACAATGGGATGTGCTTGAAGCAAGAGGAAGTATTTTAAGTATTCTGGGTAAGGGTGTTAATGGTAATGTGTCTTTTACTGCAATAAACTTTTAATTTAAACATTCTGTGTGTTTTTGATCACCCCATGTTGTTCAATCATTTATGGCAAATTACATCAAGTAAAACCATAATAGTGTGCCCCTATCCACCTGATTCACCATGCAACCTGACACCATGCAACCTCTGGCTCTTCCTCAAAGTCAAAATGACCATAAAAGTTAAACATTTTGAATCAGTTCAGAACATTGGAGCAGCCAGGTAGCATAAATAAAGACATTCACAAAAGAGGACTTCCAAAATATGCTTCAGGAAGTGGCAAGAATGATAGGAAAAGTGTGTTAGAACTGAGGAGGAGTATTTTGAGGTAATTAATGGCAATGTGTCTTTTATTGTCACCAATATTTAAAAATTTAAATATTGCCTTATTTTTGTCATACCTCATACAGACTGGCATTTGTATATTTAGTCTCTCATCGATTATGATTAGCAATTTGCATTCATGGATATAGGATCCTTAAGAACAGTAAACAGATTTTGTATTCATATGCCCAAAATACAACATCCATGCAATACATTTTCATCACTCCAAATGAAAACTCCATACACCAAATCCCCTCTTTCTCCAGCCCAAGAAGCTACATCCTCAGCCTTGTTTTGTGTTTTATTTTTTAAGCAGGGTCTTGCCATATCACTATGCTGCCCAGACTAGGCTTGCATTTGTGATCCTCAGCCCCCCAGAGTATTGAGATTACTTGATACTTAATGTAAATAGAATCACATAATATGTAATCTCTTGTGACTGGCTTCCTTGACTTCATGCATTGTTTTCAAGGTTCATTCACTTATGGCATGAATCAGCACTTTGTTTCATTGTGCAGCTGAATAATATTCCATGGGTACATACCCCAATTTATTGGCCCATTCATCAGATAATCGACATTATGTCATTCCACTTTGGGCTGTTGTGAATAGGGTTGATGTGAACATAAATTTGCAACTTTTTGTGTAGACATGTTTTCAATTCTCTTGGGAAATTACAGGGTCATACAGTAATTCTATGTGTAATTTTCTGAAAAATCTTCCCCTTTTCAAAATGCCAGATGTAAAGCCTGCTCAATCAAAAAGAAATAGGTAGGTGAGCTTTCTGCACTCCAGGGATGTTTCTCTCCTCTCTGGAGCCTACAGGGACCGCTGTATCCCAATGAACCAAAATAATCTGCTTCCAACTAGGCTGCAAGCCTCTCTACAGTAGGGTCCATGCCTCAAATTCCCCTGTGTATCCTCAGTGTTCCTTGGTCAGCCAGATGCCAAATGAAAATGTCGGTGAGGCTAAATTCTGGAATCATTAAACCTACTGATACAACTTTCTTACAATCGGAAAAAAAGAAAAAGTGCTGAGTATCAACAACTCAGCTTCACCAGGACACAATGCCAAAAGTCTGGAAAACAACAGCCCAGAGACAAACCAAAGTGAGTGCAGGGCATATGGGAATAATGAGGGAAATGACAGAGGAAAAGAAGAAAATAGGATTCATTGCTGAAGAAGAAATAGCTCACCACCACAGACTGGAGACTGTATAGCATGGCTGCAGCAGCTGTGTAGCCAACCTGGTGGGCAGGGAGGCAGTGAAAACCACCCACTTGAATTTTCTGGAATGACAACACATTTTATATATATATATACGAGTCTATAGAGGAAGTCAGAACAGAGATAAAAAAAAAGAGTGAAAGCCTTGCTCAGCAAATCTAGAGTCAGTATATATTAAAAAATAAAGGAGAACAAGGAAATAATGGAAACCATGAATGTGCAACTGAGGAAAGAAATGGAATCCATGAACATTGAAACAGATCCAGAAAATTAAACATTCCACTGAACGTTTGCAAAACTGAATGAAAGAAAGTGAAGATAGAATATCAGACCTGCAAGACAGGATCATAGTTAGCTACCATGAAAAGAAAAAATCTCTTAAAAATAGCAAGGGACCATGAGAAAACAACCCAACTACTGCAATATGATGCAAAGAAAAACAACATAAGATGGATTGGAATCAATGAAAAAGCAGGAGTCCACACAAATGACAAAAAAATCTATTCACAAAAGTAATAGCTGAAAACTTCCAAAGCAGGGAAAAAAGAATTTGACATACAGATAATGAGACATATAAAACTTTAATGAGCCATGATATAAAAAATCTACAGCAGGGCATATAATAGTCAAGATTCCAGGAATTCAACACATGAAAAGAATATTAAAAGCTGTTAGAGAAAAGAAACAAATCACCTGTTAGAGAGAAGAAACAAGCCCATCAGAATCATGGCAGACTTCAACACAAACCCTTAAATCAAGGAGAGCTTAAAGGTAAGTACTTTAAATCCTGAAAGAAAACAACTTCCAACCCAGATAGGTGTACCCTGCAAAATTATCTTTCAGATTTAATGGAGAAATAAAATCCTTCCATGACAAAGAACAACTGAAGAAATTCATGGCCACCAAACCAGTTTGACAAAGTATTCTGAAAGATATTCTAGAAAGAGATAGCAGAGACCAGCATTCCAAGAATACCAATAGAAATAAGCCACCAGGCAGAGCAAGCAATTAGACAGAGGGAAAAGACAGGGACCGACGAACAGGAAAATAACATGACAAGGACAAGGTGATACATATCAGTTATAACCATCAATGTTAATGGTCTCAACTCACCAACCAAAAGAAACAGACTGGCAGAATGGATCAAGAAACAAGACCCAACAATATGCTGCATTCAGCTCGAGACCATACTCATAAGTGAAATAAATCAAACCCACATTTTTAAACAGCATATAGTCTCACTAGTGTGAGAAGCTCAATGAATAAACAGTCCCAAAGATGTACAATAGATATTGTGTCCTATCCAAGTACTAACCAGGCCTGACCCTGCTTAGCTTCCAAGATCAGATGAGATCAGGTCCGTTGAGGGTGGTATGGCTGTAGACAGGTATTGTGAATTGGGAAGAAACTGTTCAAAAGAAAAGAGAAGCTGTGATGGTGAAAAGGAGAAGGAAAATATATATTATATATTGGTCATAACTAATTGGAGTTCCATGCAACATGAACCCAGAAAAAGCAGGGGTACTACTCTATTTCCAGACAGTTGTGAACTTCAAGCCAAGACTAATCAAATAAGACAAAGAAGGTCACTACATACTTGTTAAGGTAAAGTATAAAGTATAAGGATATATATATAGTTCAAAATAATTACACTGTAGTTTCTCTTAGTTCATTGAAAAGAAAAGTTTGTGCTAATATTGTTTGGACAATGTCTCATGCCTATATCTTGTACCCTGAGTAACTAATTTGAAGATAATAAATTACTGATATTCTCCTATTGTTTTGAAATTTTGTTTTTCTTTTTGAATTAAAATATTATGCCACAATCAAGAAACACATTTAACTCAAGAAACTCACAAACTGAAAGTCAAAGAATGGAAAACAATACTCCATGCAAAAGGAAATCAGGGGTACTATATTATTTGCAGACAATGTGAACTTCAAGCCAATATCGATCAAATGAGACAAAGAAGGTCGCTACATACTTTAAGATAAAACTCAAAGAAGAAGAGATCAGAAATACATGTGCATCAAATGCAGGTGCACCCAACTGTATAAAATAAATATTAGTGGACATGAAAAATCAAATAAACACTACCACAAGGGTAATAAGGGACCTTAATACTCTACTGTCACAAATAAATAGATCACCCAGACAAAAAGTAATCAACAAAGAAATATCACAACTGAACCAAACTTTTAAACAAATGGACTTACTAGATGTCTACACATTATTCTACCTCATGACATCAGGATACACATTATTCTCAATGGCCAAAATAGACCAAACACTAGTCCATAAAACATGCGTAAGTAAATGCAAAGGAATTGAAATTATCCCATGCATACCATCAGACCACAGAACAATGAAACTGGAAATCAATAGCAAAAGAAAACACAAAAAGTCCATAAATACATGGAAATTAACCCTCCTGAACAACCAAAATGGGTCACAGATAAAATTGAAGAAGAAATTAAATAGCATCTACAATTAAACGATAATGGTGGTACAATACAGTAGGACTTATGCGATGCTATGAAAGCAGTCCTAAGGGGGACATTTATAGGGATGGATTCTCACGTGAGGAAAACAGAACGAGCTCAAACAACCTGATGTTGAACCTTAAACATCTAGAAAAAGAAGAACAAGTCAAGCCCGAAGCTCTTGGCATAGAGGAAATTACGAAGATCAGAGCACAAATTAATGCAAAGACTAAGAGAACAATATCCAAAAGAATCAATGAATGGAAGACTTGGTTCTGTGAGAGATTAAATAACATTGGCAAACCCATGGCCAATACTATCAAAAGGGAAAGAAAAGACTCAAATTCAAGCAATTAGGAGTAAAAGGGCGGAATCACAAAAGATCCTGAAGAATCATCAATACCTACTTCAAGGACATTTACTCTAAAAGGATGGAAAACACACAAGAAATGGAAAGATTCCTCAGTCCATGAAATTGAAAATGTAATTAAAAACCAACGACAAAGAAAAGCGAGGTCCTGATGGATTCACTCCTGAACTCTACGAGAAATTTAGAGATATAATGCCATGACTTGTCAAATTTCTTAAGAAATTGAAAGGGAAGCAATACTTTGAAAGTCATTTGTAGAAGCAAGTATTACCCTAATACCAAAAGCAGAGAAGGATCCAACCAAGAAAGAGAACTACCGGCCAGTTTCTCTATTGAATATACATCCAAAAATCCTCAACAAGAGGCTGGCAAACAGAATGCAGCAAATCATCATGAAGATTATACACTATGACCAAGTAGGGTTCGTCCCAGGGATGCAGGGATGGTTCAACACATGCAAATCAATAAATGTAACACAACTTAATCAACAGAGCCAAAGGCAAGAATCACATGCTCACTTCAACAGACACAGAAAAAGCATTCAACAAAGTCCAACATCATTCATGATAAAAACCCTACAGAAAATTGGAATAGACTGACTAGATCTCAACATGCTAAAAGCCATCTATGACAAACCATTAGCCAACATCATATTAAATGGTCAAAAATTGAAAGTTTTTACTCTAAAATCAGGACTAGGACAAGGATGTCCACTATCATCACTTCTATTCGATATAGTTCTGGAAACATTAGCCAAAGTAATTAGACAAGACAAAGAAATAAAAGAAATAATGATAAGAAAGGAAGAAGTTAAATTATCATTATTGATAGATGACATGGTACTCTACATAGAAGACCCCCTAAAACTCTACCAAAAAAAAAACTTCTAGATTTGCAACCAATTCAGTCCCAAAGCTGGATACAAAGTCAACATTCAAAATAAAAATTTTTAACACTCAAAAATTAATAGCCTTCCTTTACACAAATAACAAACTCACTGAGAGAGAAATTAGGGAATTAACCTTTCATAATAGCATCCAAAAAATGCTATTGAAATGCTTAGGAATCAATCTAATAAAGGAAGTAAATGACCACTACATTGATAACTATAGTACTTTTAAAGAGGAGACTGAAAAGGATATCAGAAAATAGAAAGATATCCTTTGCCATTCAGTAAGAAGAACCCACATAATGAAAATGGCCATACTCCCAAAATTACTATACAGTTTTAATGCAATTCCAATCAAAATATCATTATCATACATCACAGAACTACAGAAAACATTCCTAAAATTCATTTGGAACCAGAAAACACTTATAATAGCTAAAATAATTCTGAGCAACAAAGGTAAGGATTAGGGTGCATCCCAATCCCTGACTTGAAGTGATACCACAAAATACTGTGATAAAAACAGCATGGTACTGGGGGAAAAAACAGACCTGAGGATCAGCAGAACAGATTGGAAGATGCAGAAACAACTCCAATCATACTCATCACCTTTTCTTTACCAAAGGGGCCAAGCACATTCACTGGAAGAAAGATAAGCTTTTTAATAAGTGGTGCTGGAAAAACTAGTTTTCTACATTCCAAAGACTAAAATTAGACTGTGTCTATCACCACGTGCTAAACTAAAGTCAAAAAGGATCAAATATCCAAATGTTAAAGCAAAAACACTAAATCTACTGGAAGAGAGAATATACAGAACTCTCAAAGACGTAGGTGTAGGTAGAGGCTTCATGAAAAAAAACCCAATTGCACAGGAAATACTGCAAAGAATCAACCAATGGGATCTCATCTTTTTGAAAACCTTTTGCACAGCAAATGAAATTATCAACAGAGTGAAAAAATCCACAGAGAAGGAAAAAAATCTTAGCCAATCTTCCCTCACATAAAGAACGAACATTTAGAATTATATAAAGAAATTTTTTAAAAATCAGACCCCTCAAATTGAAAGACCCAATCCAAAAAAATGGGCATCTAAAATAAACACTTCTTAGATGAAGAAGTTGTTGTAGTTTAGGGTTTTGCAAGGGGAACAATATAATACAGGATGCATTTTATAAGATTATTTATAATAGTCACCCAAAGAATCATATACAAAAGAGCGTACAGGAAATCTTTCCACACGCTAAAGACCAACGAATCCAGCTGAAGGTCCAGCTTGCACAGGAATGTCCTGCATGAGTCCAGCTGAAGACCTTGAACCCATAACAATGCCCCCCTAAGTCCAGCTGGAGGCCTAGAATCCATGACAATGCCTCATGCAGGCCTGTTTCACAGATCTGCACTAGGAAGGTCCAAAGGTCAAGGTAGAAGCTAGGAAGTCTGTGCCAGCAGGATAAAGGATCTGTGCTAACAGGCTGAGGGACCTACACTGGAGCCAGGAAGTAACAGCAAGCCATTCTCATACCCATTCTCAGCAACAGCAAGGTTCCAAGCTCCCCTAAAGATGAGAACAGCCAAGTTCCCATCAGAAAAACGAACACAAGCTCCTCCAGGAAACTGAGCAGTGCACCATCTTCTCCTCCGGAGCCAGGAAGCAATGCTCAAAGTGAGGACTAGGGCTCCCCTAAAGTGAACTGTAGCCATTCTCAACAACAAGGTACTGAGCTCCAACAACAATGAGAACAGCCAAGTTCATCAGGAAAGCCACTGTGGAAATCAGTGTGGAGTTTCCTCAAAAAACTAAAACTAGAAGTCCCATTTGACCCAGCTATTCTCCTTCTTGGTATCTTCCTCCCAAAATTAAAAACACACCTCAGTGATATATGCATGCCCATGGAACAGCACAGTTTGTAATAGCTAAATCTTGAAAACAACCCAAATGCCCATCCAAGGAATGAATAAAACAGATGTGCTTTTTTTCGTACAATGGAGTACTACTTAGACATAAAGAAGGATAAATTTAAGACTTTTATAGCTAAATGGGGGCACTGTGAGGACATACTCTTAAGTGAAATAAATCAGATGTGTGTGTAAGTAAATACCAAATTGTCTCTCTGGTGTGAGAAACTGAAGGCATAAATAGAATGAAAATGTGCAATAAATATTGTGAAACAGAAAAAAATTGTTCCAAAGGAAAGGGGACCTGGGGTGGCGGGGAAGGATGGAAAAAGTGAGAAAAAAAGCTTTGTAGGGAAGAGGGGTTGACAGAAGGGGAGGGGAATGTGGAAAAAAGAACTAAGATATATCAGGTACAGGTACAAGTTCCCTCTGATGAATGTAATCATGCTGTATATTTAAATTGTACCAATAAACTTAATAATTTAAAAAAACCTTTCTTTTCATGGTTTTGTCCTCATTTAACAATACAAGATTTTCCCGGGGATACACACAGAGCTTCTGACACAGTACAGCATATCCTGTAACATGAGACACATGTAAATTCACAAAGCAATAAACTTCAGGCATGGTACAAACAACAATCCCCAGTCTGCAATAGGACATTTCACTTGTGCTTAAATTAAAAGCGAGTGCCTCTGAGTGCTTCTCTGTTCCTGCTACAAAGGTTCATTATCTTAAACAAAATACAATCTCAGATAACACTGATGAATACAGCTAAGCATTGTGTCAGCAAGAAAAATGATCTAAGTGATACATGGGTTACACTCTGGCTGTATTGTTCAGAATTCCTAGGCCTGAAAATTCTCCCACTCTCATTTCTGCAGTGTGATTAGTGTACCTTAGGATCATGGAGGACAGATTAATTTTCTCAGTGTACAATGAACTCAGCCCTACTGTCAAATGCTGCTGTTTAACAGCTCGATCCTCCCAGCTCACAGCTTTGTTGGCTCGAGGTGTTATCTAAAGGCAGTGGCATGCCTCTCCAGAACCTGCAAAACAGGGACTTAATGCTCAGCTCTGTGGGACTCAATGTCACTGTGATGCAGAAATCTCTTTTCTTCCCCCAGTAAATTCTTCCTTGATGTTGAAGGTTTGAGGCTGAACATGATCAAACACCAATTAAGCCATAATGATCTCAGAATTATGTGAGATGATGACTTGGAAAGGTCTGTCTGCTCCAAAAAGATAAATGGAGAAGAATGCAAGAGAAAGAAATATTAATTCAGGGGGGCAATGTGTGCTTGCCACGGGGCAGATCACAACCGCACACCCAATTAACCCTTTTCCTTCTAACCAGCCCTTCTTTCTGGGTTCCCAGTTTCTGCAGATGGCACTCCATCTCCTCACACACTGAGACTGAGGCCCTGGCATCAGCGTGGGGCCTGCTTCTCTCCTGCCCCATGTGCTAAAACAGCCTCCCAAGTCCCCCATGTGCCCTGGGCCCCAATCTCCTGCAGCCACATCCTACAAAACTATTTAAAACCTTTAGTACTCACGATTATTAAAATAGCCCGCTAGTGGCACACTGCCTGTGTCTTGCTCCTACTGTCAGTTGCATGCTAACCCCCTCATATGTGGAGGTAAGGAAGGACCCTGCTCAGCTCAAGAAGGGCCAAGGAATGGGTTGCAAATGTGCCAGTTCAGAGAAGCCGTTTCTGATCCCCCCGTATACAGTCCTGTTACTTCAGATGGGGTCCCCACAGGTCTGAGAAGAGGGTTCATGTGCAGGTGACTACAGTGGGTGTTAGACAGGGAAAGGCAAGAGATGGTGTGATTCACATAGAGACCATCCCCAGGACAGCAGGGAGCAGTGACCTAAGGGAGCAGGGAAGTACTGAGGTTGCTGTGAGCCCAGGCAAGGTCGTTGGCTAAAGCCAAGTGGGGCTGGAGCGGGAAAGATGGCTTATGAACTCCAGGGGCTCTGGCCTCTGCCTGAGAAGGCAAAGCTGGCCCCAAGAAGTCTAGGGAGTCCTTGACCAGCCGGACACAGAGCTAACACCAAAAAACCAGATACCTAGTGAAATACCAAAGTTTGTATAACAGGCGGAGGGGAGCGGAGAGGCAAAGGAAAGGGACCTGGAGGCTTTAGCGAAATTATGACAGTGTCTGCCACACCTACTCTCCTACCTAGAGTCTTACTCCTGTCTGTAGGAAAAGCTATCCCTCATCTCCACTGGCACAAACCCTGAGCATCTTCCAGTGCCAGGCTAAGAAAGTTTAGCAAGTCTTGTCTAACCACCAACCCCCAATACACACTTACATACAGCAACAACAGAGATGGGGCTTTGCCAACACTGGTGTCTCAGTCGAACAGACAAAGCCTGGTGCACCAACCAGACCCAGAGTACCCCTGGGCCCAGACCACACCTAGGCCCGCAGCATCCCTGGTCCCAGAGCACACCTGGGCTCAGAGCACGCCTGGGCCCAGCCCTCAAAGATGGCAGGCATCCGAGGAGGGAGGGATGTGCCTAGTGACCTGGATAGTAGTGAGCAGGCAACACTGGGAGGTCCAGAGGGTTGGACACGCAGGACCTGGGCCTCTTTAGAGGCAACAGGGTTCCAGCCCTTTCCCTGAGTGTGGGGAAGTTCTCACCAGTCTTCTCCAAGAGCAGTGCAGCTATAAGAGGCAGAAATAGAAACCTAAAACAGAAATAAAATTCTATGAATTGGAAGCAACAGTGGAGATGAAAGAAGAGAGGTAAAGCTGTCACCTGGCAGGTGGCCAGGGTCAACCGAGGTACCACAGGCCGGGTCGGGCTGGCCAAGCAGGTGGCCAGATACTTCCACCACATGCAGGAAAAGGAAGCCGCTTCAATGCAAATGAAGCCTCCCGGAGATCAAAGAGGATGCTTTTGAGGTTCTTGAGACAAAATGTCAAAAGAGAGAAGAGTAGCTACTTGTTCACTGTCAGCATCATGGCTCTCTACATTAGAGTTCAGCAAATGAAATATTCGAATTCCCTGCCTCCCTCTCAAATAGACATGGCCATGGGATATAAGGAGGCTGGCCACTGAAAGATGAGCAAAAGTTCTTAGAAAGGGATCTCTTTACTCTTCCTGTTCCCCTTTTCTCTGCCTGGGATGCAAATAGTGGTAGCTGGTGGTGCCGCAGTCATTTTATGACCAGAATATGAAAGCTACAAGCTCCAGGGTAGACAACAAAGCTAAAAAAAATCTGGTTGTTTGATGTAATCTTTGGGGGTTAATGTAACAACAGCTGCTGTAACAGGTGAACCCGGAAGCCTCACACAACGATGGTTTATTTACTATGTATGTGAACTTCCAGTGGAATGGAAGAGATGGCTCTTTCCTTCCAGGGACTGCATCCTTCAGTGACCAGGCTAGTAGAGGACACTCCATCATCTTTAATATTCAGCTTCTCAGACAACCCTGGGTGTGGACACCCAGTCAGCACAGAGAAAAAGAGGTAATAGACTAGTCCCACGATCGAGTTTTATGAAACAGAACCAACATAGTACATAACACTTCTGCCAACTTTCCTTCTGCCAGAATTCAGTCCTATGGCCACACTAACTGCAAAGAATTCTGGGAAATGTAGTCCAGCCCAGGAAGAAAAATCAAAATGTCCCATATCATTCTCAGGCCTCCATACCAGATCTGAAATGCCTCCCTCTCACCCTCTAATTATAAGGAAAAAAAGGGGTTCTCTGCCTGTTTCAGATATTGTGTTGTTGGTTGTCCTTGTTATTCTCAACCAAGTACAATCTTGTTTGAAACCCAGGATGACAACCATGGTTGGACATTTCAACATTTACACGTTAAAAAATTAATGCTCTTAACATTCTCACAACTAATATAGTATTGTTAATCTCCTGATAATAACATATTAATTTATGAAGCCAGGTGTCGTGGTGTATGCTTATAATCCCAGCACTTGAGAGACTGAGGCAGGAAGTTCAAGTTTGAGGACACCCTGGACTACACAGTGAGTTCAGAGCCAGCCTAAACTACGTAATGAGACCTTGCCTCAGACAATCAAAACAAAATTTAATTTCTTATGCTATAGAGTTGTAGTATACTAATAAGACACAAACTTTTGCTCATCTTTCAGTGGCCAGAAGATACACATGGTATCTTTCTTTCTGTGTTGATGATTTCTGTCACTGTACATTTAACTTCAACATCAGAAGTCTCTAACATTTGAGGTTCTTCGTAGTTGTGAATTCTGGGCCACAGTGTTCCCTGTGTTCTAATCAGAAGATAGAAAAAAAAAGGAGAGAGGGGAAAGACTGATCCACCTCTTGCCACTGGATTAAAAGATTCTTGAGAAATAGAATTTTTGTAAGTCATCTTTATACTTCTAGCACCTAATATTTTAAAATGCATGGGTGGATAGTTGGATGAGACTGTCAGAATCTTTGCTGCAAAGCTATTAGCAGCTACGCTTTACTACATCAAAGACCGTGTTGCCGAAGATTAACCTTACAGACAGATGTAAAAACTAAGAATGTGCATTCAGTACTTTAGGTAGTTTTGAAATAAGGTTTAATACAGATTTTTGAAATCATGATTCAACAGCAGTTTCCTAAATCTGAGGATTGTGAGAGATCTTGGCCAGGTCCCTTTTATAGAATGAAAGAGGAAAGAAAATCCATTTAGGTTACTGGCCCAAGATGTAAATGACCTAGCCAAGGTTCAAACCTAGGCTTTCTGGCTCCCTAAAGTCCACTATACAATATTTGATTTTCTTTTAAATGCAATAAGAGTTAAACCTAGAATCATTGTGTGATCCAGCTACTACACTTCCAAGTCTACACCCAAAAGAATTAAAGCCCATCACTCAAACAGATATGAGCACACCCATACTCACAGAGCTGAAAGGTAGAAATCATCCAAATGTTCATCAAATCGTGAACAGGCAGACAAAACATGGAGTATACAGACAGTGGAATATAATTCTGGCTTAAAAGGAATGAGGTAGTGATGCATACCAAATATGTATGGACCTGGGAAGCATCATGATAAATGAGAAAAACAGATGCAAAAGGAAAACAAATCACTCTGAAGTAGTCAGAATACACAGTTTCCTAGAGACAAAAGGAGAGTGGAAGTTGCTAGGGGCAGGGGAGGGAGAGGAGGTAGTTTAGTGGGCAGGTAGTTCAGTGTTTAATGGGAAGATAGTTTATGTGTAGGCTGATGGCAAATGTCCAGAAATAGTGATGATAGCTGTACAACGTGCCTGTGCGTGCACACACACACACACACACACATCCTGCCTTCCTTACCTGAAGTTTCCACTTTCATATATCTAACCAAACAGTTTGAAAATGTTTAGAGAACTACATCTACAAAGAACATGTACAGACTTTTTTCCTTGTCACTATTCCCTAAATAATTCAGGATAAAAACTATTTACATAACATTTGCATGACACTGGGTATTAGAAGAAATCTACGGGACTGGAGGTACAGCTCGGTGGGCTAAGTGCTTGCCGCTAAGCACTAGGGCCCTGAGTTCGATCCCCGGTCCCGGAAAAAAAAAAAAAAAAAAAAAGGGGAACCATCGGATGGTTCCTTCTTAAGAAGAAATCTACGGAAGATTTAAAGTGTACAGGCAGATGTGCATAGGTTATATGCAAATACCATGACATTTTATGTAAGAGATTTAAGCATTTGAGGATTTGAGTATTCACAGGGAATGGGGCTGGAACCAATCCCCATAGATACTGCTGGGTCCCTGTGATAGGTGTGTGTTTGTGTGTGTCTGTGTGTGTGTGTGTGTGTCTGTGTGTGTGTGTGTCTGTGTGTGAGTGTGTGTAGCATGGTTGTGCTCTTTGATATCTAGCGCAGTTGTGCTCTTTAATTTTCTTCTGAAGAACTGCATAATTCATAAAATCCTCATGCCCAACACATACTCATGGAATTTCCTGCAGTTAGTCTGCCATAATTTCTAACCACTATTATTTGTTAACGACTGAGAAATGGTCTATCCCTACTGATCACAGTACCAACAAAATAGAGTGAGTTTTGAATAGCTCACTTATAGCAGCTTCTTCTCTCCAGATTTTATTCAAAAATCATGGCAGCATATTAAAAAATAGAGATCAACTGTCACTTTTATAAAATCAATTAGGTCCAGCTAATAGTGACACAACTTCACAGTTTAGTGTTCCTTAGAATTACCTGAAAAGGTCATTCTTGTGCAAGTGCAGTCTCCTGGGCGCTAACCCTAAGAGATTCATACAATATTTTTAAAGTTCTGGGTAGCCCAGGAATTTGTATTTTAGCAATCTAAATCTTCCTGTCTCTAGGATATAGGAAGTTGCCTGTCCCTGGACCATATTTGGAAAAATGTATGCTACTATATTTTCAGCATCGTGTCCAGAGGTAATAGCTGGGAACACCCCATGAAGGCTCTGGATATAGGATAGAAGATTAAGACGGAAAAGAAGTCACATTAGAATAGACTCCTTCCAAAACCAGCCAATCTTGGCAAACTCAGATGTTATGAGCTGAACTGTGTTCCCAAAAACTTCACATATGGAAGCCCCAACTCTCTGTACCTGAGATTATAATTCTGTTTAGAAATAGGGCCTTTAAAAAGTGATTAACTTAAAGTGAGGTCATTGGGCTGTCCCTAATCCAATCTCACTGGTGACCTCATAAGAAAGGAAATTTGGACAGTAAGAGGAGATGCACGGACACAGGGAGATGGTCCATGAAGATGCAGTGAGAAGGCTGCTAGTTGCAAGTCAAGGCAAGTGGGGCCCCAGAAGAACTCAAACTAAGACACCCTCACCTCCGATTTCTATTCTCCAGCACTATGCAGAAAAGCATTTCTATTGTTTCATTCCCAGCCTGTGGAATCGTGCTATAGCAGCCCTGGCCGACTAACAGGAAGCTGCAGCTCCTCTTCTGCGCTGCAAGGCTTGCTCCCTGTGTGCAGTGTCTGAAATGTGACCCACTTAGGATGCCAGAAATCAGGGATGGGGCGGCCAATCGTGTTCCTTCTGGACAGATTGCAGCTTTGTGGGAGAGAGACACTGGAGAATGGAACACCATCATCTGTGATGATGCGGCTGTGCCCATTAATATCTGACCACAATCCCCCTGCTCATGTGAACAAGCAGACAGCAGAGATCCCAAGTCTTGGATGTGAGAAGCTGGCTCAGCTTTACCAAGTAGATTCCTCAGCAGTTACATACGGCAGGTTTAGTGACTGATCTCACGGGAATCCATCCACATTTCCATATGAGGTGCTGTCCAGTAGCAAGCCCCACAAGAAGGTGGAGCTGACAGATTTATGAGAAGTTTTATCGCCAATATTAAGAGCTGTAACCCTTTTCTACTTATTTAGAAATACTCTGCTACACTTGAGCCAAGTCTGACAACATCCTGGCAGGTACTGTGAAAGCAGTTGAAAGATGTTAGCTTAATTAGATTAATTACCTGTGATACTTGTCTGGAGAATTGCTATAGCCTTATTTCCTGTCTCAGCTCTTTCCCGTCAGTGTGGGTGATGCTTCTGAGACTGCATGACAGTGAGACGGTGGCAGAGAGGTGATTTCTGAGACCTTTGTCACTCTGAAGACATTTGCCTGAGCCCCTTCCCCTCCTGTACACCACCATGCTCCTGAGACCAGCTGCGAGGGAGCTGATGCCCCCACTGGGAGAGAAACAGGCTTAGGAGAGGGAGGGCACGGTGAAGGATGGACAGTAGATATGGGGGGCTGGGGATATAGCTCAGTGGAATAAGCGTCTGCCTAGCAAGCGCAGGGCCCTGAGTTCGATCCCCAGTACTGCCAAAAAAAAAAAAAAAAAAAAGTGACAGTAGATATGTAGAGAAAAGTGGACAAGGTAGAAAAACCATGCGTAGAAGAGAAGGAGATATTTAAAGATGTGATGTTGAATTCTGGAATTCTGTTCCCCCTAAAACACACTAAGTCTTAATCCCTAAAACCTGTTCTTATGTTTTAGGTCTAGATGCCCCCCAAGAGTCGCAAGCACTCATAGGTGGGGAGCTAGACAGGAGATTGGAATTATGGGGGTTCCCAGCTGATTTGCTGTTAGGAGGTGGGGCCTGCTCAGGAGAGCTGGACCACTGGGGCCATGGCCTGGAAGTGTGTGTCTCCCTGCTCAGCTCTGTCCTTCCCCCTCTGTGTCCTGGCCTCCATACGGTGAGCTGCTTTTCCTCCCCAGTGCCTTCTGCCATGCTGTCTTGCCTTGGAGCCAAGAGACTATGGGATAAAAACATTAGCCAAAATAAACCCCTCCTTCTTTGAGCTATTGGTGCTGGGTATTGTGTCCCAGAGGTGAGAAATAGACTAAGATACCTGTGGATACGACTGTATTTGAAGACAGGGTCTTTGTAGGTATAGTCAAGTTAAGATGAAGTCACTCGGATGGGCTGTCGCCCAGTAAGACCCGTGTTCTCGTAAGTGGAGGAAGAGTTGGGCACAGAGGGGCACAGAGGAAAGGCGTTATAAAGATGGAGGCGGAGGCTGGACTGATGCTGCCAAAAAACCAAGGGATGCCAAAGGAAGCCCAAGGTGGGAGGAGGCAAGAGGACCCTGCTAGCTCTTCAGAGGAGGAACGGCCTCTCAACATCTTGATGTCAGACCTCAAGCATCCAGGACTGAGAGAGAATGGGCTATTGTTTTAAGACGTTTAGTTTCTGGTCCTTTGTTATAGCAGCACTAGCAAATGAGGAGTGTGAAAAGCTAATGGAAACTTCCTACCGGCAGTGTACCTTTATGCTTCTACGTAAGACACTCAGGACATATACCTGAATTCATAAACTAGAATAGTAATTAGTGCTACGTCTGTGACATGCTGGAAACAAAGCAGCAGAGGAAAAAAAGTGCAAGCCAATGTCATTTACCTTTTATTTTTTTCTTGTTGGCTAGCTCAGTGCCTTACAGAAAATAGGCACTTACCCAATGTGTTGATGAACTGATTAATTGATTTCCATCATTAGCTAACATTTATTTATGGACTGGTGTGCACAGTCCAGCAGTGAAGTAATTTGTTGCTTGGAACTAGAGCAGTTATCGATCTGAAAGCAAAAACTAGGCATCTCATCATTGGTGCTTTAACTCTTTCTGGTGTATAAAGAGAGAAAAGAGAAGAACAAGGAGGAAGGGAGATAGAGAAAAGGAAAGAAAGGAAAG
>PVLD010023774.1:0-26790 GCA_004027595.1 Dinomys branickii | reverse complement strand
TTTTTTTTTTTTTTTTTTTTTTTTTTTTTTGGCGGTACTGGGGATTGAACTCAGGACCCTGCGCTTGCTAGGCAGGCACTTATTCCACTGAGCTATATCCCCAGCTCCTTGCCATAGACATTTTGAGTTCAGATTACAGCTGCGTCACAGAGTTTATGTACAGTCAGTTGTTTTCCTTCTGTAGCTCTATTCTTTGGTACAGTGAGTAAAACTAAAATCCGTTTCTCTCATGTGAAAGTGCTTTGAAAATAAACAGGAGATAGATGTTAAATATTTACATTGGGTTGTAAAAGCAGTAAATGATGTGATTTATTGTTGCTTGCACATTATAAAAATGTTTTTATTGTACCTCTGTGGAGCAAAACTAATACACTGAAAGGAATTAGGTGATGGTAAAGCGATAGAGAGGGACACACGTAGGCATTCCTTGGAAAGGTGGCTATTTGCAGTTTATTGTGTATAAACAATCCGTATGTGATCTACTTAGCTACTTTTATGTATCGTATCTGCATAGTCCTTGATTGTGAGATTGAGAAAACAGATCATCATTGCCTTTTCAGTGTCACTAGTAAAAGTGGCTAGAATTTACCTCCGGGGGATTCTCGGAATGTTGGTAATAGATTCATGTCGAAATGAGCCTTGTGAATGAGACTGCTGAAGTCCATTATGCCAGCATATCTACAATAATTATCCTGCTCTTAAGAACACATCTCTGAATAACTAGCCCTGGACGTAGCAAGGAGATAGAAACAGCTGGGGGCTCTTTCCGTTCATTTGTATTCATCGCCAAAATGGTCGTTATTGTAAAGCGTTCCCTCAGTCCAAAGAAAAGATGGGTATTCATTGCCCTGTTCCTTCCTATTTATAAAGACACCATCCTCCATGGCGTCTGTCTCCCTTCACTATGACACAGCCTGCAGAACTCCCATTACTCAGTCCCTAAGGACTGAGTGCTGTCCCCATTCTTGAGCTTTAGAAAGCATTTCATGTAGCTGGTCCTAGGGCCCCACCTTGTATTCTGCTTTTCCCGGGTGTGTTGATGGCTAGAGGGCAAAGGTGAGTGCTCTGAACTACAGCTAGGGTAGCTCAGGTATCGTAAGTAGTTAAGGAACCATGATAAAGAAAACCAAAACATTCTGATTTACAAGGTGCTGCAGGAAAGAAATCTCTATGTCTGGACTGTAGTTTGTCTTCATTTCTTCACTGATAGGAAAATAACTGAAACAACTATATTTTTCAGAGACAAACTCCTGTTCGCCACAGCCTTTTCCACCAAAAGAGGGAAAAGGTACTTGCTTTGCTCATTTAAATCAAGAGCTGTGGGCCTGCCAAAGGACAAGACTGGAATTCCCTCGCAGCAATAAATATTGCTGTGGATTAAAGAAAGAACCATTTCTTTTCTCAGTGTTCTCTTTATAAATAGGAAGCCCATGCAGGAACATTAGAGTGAGATGTTACTCTAACAGGGGTTCAGTTGGAACTCCAAGACATCCGAATACAGAGATTAAGTCAGAAAGTGGGTGAACGAACGTGGTCAAAGATCTTTTCTTTAATAGGAGGCATTCACACTGATGGATAGGCTTTTTTTTGCACAATACACGTCTAGAAAGAATATTTATCTTCCCCATAGAAGGCATATTGTCTTCCTGGGACTTAAGGCATGGAACTCAGTCACCTTTGTTCAGCCTCTTCGGTCTGTTCCCAGGATCTGACAAGAAGTGCTTTAAAGTGGCTGTGAACTGAATGTACTTTTTCCAGTAACAAACATGCAATGCAAATGAGAACACAAATATTCCTCCCTGGAGCAGAATTCAAACAGTGTAGGTTGCCGGGAGTGGCTATTTACATGTGAATCCCGTGGTCTTCCTACTCACAGTTACATCACTGGATAGCTAGATTTTAGTTCCAGGGGTCAGTTGGTGGCTTTAAAGAGCATGATGACTGAATCTTTGGCATCTTCCTTAGCTTTGGTAACTTCTCCCACTATCTTTTTAATCTCCTATAATTACTGGTAAACATTAAAGGCTTTCATTTTTCTTGGGAAACTGTTTCCATCTTTTCATTATTTCTACTGTAGATCACATTTTCAAAGCACATGCTCAGCTCTAGAGTATTTCAAATGGCTGTGAAGCATGCTTCTCATTTTATCTTTGATAATGGATTCATCTCTAATCAGATCATTAAAAATGAGGGAACATGGAAGATCACTCCTGCTTCTGCATTTCTTTTTTTGGGGGGGCCACTAAGTGATTGAACTTAGGGGCCTTTGCGCTGAGCCACATCCATTTCTCTGTGCCCTCCTTTTTTCTTTATTTTCTACTGAGAGATAAAGACTTGCTAAGTTGCCCATCCTAGGTTTGAAGTAGTGATCCTCCTACCTCAGACTTGGAGAGTGCCGGGGTACGGGCATCGGCCCCTATGCCCACCTCCGCTTCTACTATTGTTAGTAACTTTCATTCGCCCTGAGTCTAGAAAAGGTTTCAAAGGCTTGTTTCAGTGGTGAGTAAATCAGCATTTCTATTATTTATTGGAAGTGGTCCCTAGCATATGCTTTCATTGTACCTTTTGTAATTGTTTCAACTAAATGTTTGTTTCAGATCCTGTTAGCCACTGGGAGGATATCACCAGCTAACAAAGACTTACTGACGCATGTCATGTGTTTTGTAGGCATGTCTTTAAAAAAACGGGGGAAGAATTGTGCTTCTGACCACTGAGAACTGCCCATTCCTATGGAAAGGCTTATAAAGGCTTGTGGATCTGGGAATTTAGTTTTTTCTCTGAATTGAGAGTGACCTTTAAGGCTGTAAAGGTGCACTTCCTGATAAACAACTAAAGTTGACATATCAAGATGTTAAAAAATTAAAATATCCATCAAAGGAAAGTTCAACCTTATTGTAGCTTTTTATATTTAGCAGTAGTTTGGCATTTTCTTTGGAATCTGCAAGCAGGGTTAAAATAAGGGTGTAAGTACCATGATTTCTTCAGTCCTAGAAAGGGTTCTATATTTGAGGCTACTGCTCCCAGTGAGGGGGATTGTTATTTGGATTAAAAATGACCTTTAAATATAAAAATATAGTGCCTGAGACAATTACAGTACATTGCAACTCGTAGAGATAGTTAAGTTACAACCCAATTAGCTCACTTTAAGGAGAACTTAGGTTTAGGTTAATGTCAAATTTATTAGATAATTTATTAAACAAATACATGCACTGTGGTGGTTGATCAGTTCCTTTCCTCTGATCCAGACAGAGGTTCCACCTCAGCTGTCTGTGTTTTAACTTTTATTTTTATTTCTCCATCCTCTCACGGACCTTCCCTGCAGGAACTTTCGAGAGCTGTGCTGGATGTGGCAAACCTGTGCTGCGGAAAGTAGAAAAAAGGCTTAAATCTATCATTAATATTTTCAGAGAGATAAAAAATGTTTTTCCAGAAATAAAAGAATGGCTGGCTAAGAAGGGAGTGAGCCATTTAAAGGACAATAAAAAGCTCATGAATATTGAAAACATAGCAGGAATAAAAGTAACGGAAGGAATGGAGGATGAAGTTGAGATCAGAGATCTTTTCTTCAACAAGAGTTAATCACAGATCTTGTTATTTTGGGAAAATAGGAAAAAAGGATGAAAACTTAGACGATAAGGAGAACTATAACAAAACACAGTGGATAGGTTTTAGACCTCTGTCATAGGAATTTAAAATAGTACAAAGAAAATAAAAGAAGTAAGTTTTTAAACATTCTCTAAACTGAGGAATATAGCACAACTGAAAAAATTTGCAGATCTTTCCAAGAAGTTGCAAAGAAATAGTATTATTTGTAAATACTGCAGCTGGCACTTGTACCTTTGGGTCTCCTAGTTCTCAGGTCTTCAAGCTCAGACGGGAACTATACTCCTGACTCTCCTGGGCCTTCAACTTGCACATGGCAGATTGTGGACTTCTCAGCCTCCCTAATCATGTGAGTCAATCCCTCAGAATCCTTGTCTTTATATTTCTGTATATCCTATTCACTCAGTTTCTCTGGAAAATTCTGACAAATACAGGAGCTAACATGATTGGAAAGAATCTGAGCTTTTTCCTAAGTATGAAAGTTTTATGTTTTTAGTCAAGGTCATAATGAGGCAAACAGGCCATGAAAGGTATTCTGTAAGACATAGAACCTTTGTTATCTACAGAGGTTGCACAGATGGCCAAATCAAAACCTTTATATAGTCCTTGAAAGACCTCATCAGTAGTCAAAGAAAATTTTGTCATTTTAAAAGAGAAAACTAAATTCTAGCTTTTCATTGGAGTATTTGATATTAAAACTCCTTCTTTGAAGATCTTATAAATAAATCCATCAAACAATAGCTAACTCTACCCAAAACAATAAGATTACCTTTTCTTGAACACTATACAATTTTCTGTATCTGTACTTATCTTTTATAATTCAAGGTCTCAAAGTAGCAATTTCAGTATATTCATTAATATACCCAAAATATAGAGCTTCTCTATATCCTGCAAAAATAAGAGTCAAATATAAATTTAAAATTATGCCTAGTAATTACTGTAGATTGAATTTCAAAAATGACTTAAGTAGCTAATGAGGATCTATTAATTTATTCAACTTAAGTCAGTTCAATATTTTAAGTTACTAAAAATCTTGGAAGCTATCATCAAACTGACACATTATAAAATAAAACTACCATTGAAATAAAGCTTGTTACAATAATGATTTAAATTGATTAAATACAAATTTGCATTTATAAAAATCTTAAAAATCACGAGAGAAATTGATTCCATACCAGTTAATAGAAGAAAAGATGGCATTTCATTCTGTCATTCTCCAGAGAACTAAGAAGAATCCTGCGCTGTGGGAGGTCGGGTTAGCCAATCTGTCCTTGGAAACCAGTGACCATAATGAAGGAGAATCTTGGCAACCACACAAAGCACATCTTCTCCCAGACTCTTGAAGCTAAATCAGCACCTGCAGACCACTTACAACTGGAAAGGCACAATGTCTGAGCTATGGAACCGGGAGGTATGTTCTTCCTTTTATGGGGGTTGAAGCCTCTTCCATAAACCCTTGGAATTTTCACATGTAGTAGAGGGTGCATCTGAACACTGTATAGATCCTTATTCAAACCACCCCATGAACACACCCTTTTAATGACCCAAGAAACAGTCATAGGCTGATTGGCTTTAATCTCAGAAAGATGAGAATGTGCAACTAAATGCATGTGTGTATTTGAATGGGTAGGTCTGCATGATAGTGAAATTTACTCCCATCCCTCTCTGTGAAAATGAGAATTATGAACTTATGGGATTGCTACAAAGATCAAAGGAGATGATGAATGTAAAACTATGAATTAACATATAGCCTGCCCATAGTCACTACTCAATATGTGATAGAGAACAATGTTACCTAAAAAAGACTCTTTACATTAAATTAGGGCAAAAAAGGGCAACATGTCTGAGAATAGGTACTTATACTGCAGGAAATGTGCCTTAGTCCATTCTGTGGTACTACAGCAGAATACCTGAGACTGGATAATTTATAATGAACATTGATCTATTGCTTCACAGTGCTGGAGGCCAATATCGAGGTGCCCACATCTGGCAAGGGCCTGCTTTCTGCTTTATAATGTGGCAGGAGAACATACAGAAAGAATGAGAGCAAGATAAATTTTCCCATGTATAATGGGATGAATCCCACCTACGGGAGAGAAGCCCTCCTGGACAATTTACTTTTAAAAATCCCGCCTCTTAATGCTGATAGCAGGGGTAATTATGTTTCAATATGAAGTTTGGATGGTATAAGCATTCAAGCAGTGGTAAGAAACTTCACTGAGTTTCATTTATTTTTCAATCACTCAGACTATGTGAATGATGTAAAAGAGTACCAGCTTCTGATGTTAGTGAAGATCTCTGAACTGCACAGGGTAAGAAAGAACATGTAAAAGACAGTACAATGTATATGTAATAAAAATTAGATAACTACTCTAATAAAGTAATATTAAGAACTCATTAGAAAAACCTCACAACTTTGTTTTTTTATTGAGATTGCTCAAAAATAGATAGGTTGTTTATGATTTTCATTCTTTACTAAGGAGAATTTTAATCTATTTTGTATCTTTGTGGGCTATGTTCAGCAATCTTTTACAGCCTTTACTAAATCAGCCCTAGAAGTAAGGACTATCTATGAACTAATTATTCCTCTCAAAAGTACACGGATTGCTTTGACCACGTGCAAGAATATCAACATTTTCAGTATTTTGTCACAGCCTGTTTTTCTGAGCCCAAATTATGATAAATCGGGTTTTGGGTTCAGGGAAGCTGATGTCTAAAGGAATTTACAAAAAAATTCATGTTATTCTGTGGTTAGCATGCTATAATGGAGGATAGAAATTGTACTCTGATGAGAGAAAATCATTGTCAAAAACACGTCCTTCTAGGCTGTCTATCTAGTGTACTAGTTGTATTTGAGCTATTTTCATGGGTTGTAGTCTATCAGTAACTGATAATATATATGCTCAGTCTTGCCCAGCAGACCCCCCTGCCCCCTGAAGAAAAACAGTTTTGCTGTCACTTACAGTTGGACTCCTTTATTCTATAAAAGTTTGTGGCATTGAATTTCCTTTGAACTGTTTATAACCCTGCCTGTGTTTAAAGAAAATGTTATTGTGCCACTTGTTAAAATAGTAAAGACTTTATTCAGTGCTCTTTTAATAGACACAAATAATATTACCATAGGGGAGAGAGCTGGAACTCAACTCTTAATATAGGAAAGACATTGGAGGACTGATAGCCCATAGGCAGTGACCTAGGAAATGACTAAGAGGAGACATCAACAGTAGGGGAGAGTTTTGCTAACCTGCATTACCAGTATGCTTGCTGAAGGCAGATCAGGGTGCTCAGAGATGGAGGGTGATTCGGTATCAAGGGTGAATCTCTCGACACTGTCTTAGCAGGATTTTTGCTAATATGAAGCCACACAGGCCTGGCAAGGACTGGAGCTGAGGCTGAGGCCTCATTGTGAAGAGGGCTCAGAAGAGCCTGAGAAAAGCTTGATCAAGGAGAAGAACTTTGCTACCTGGCTTGCTCATAATGAGTAAAATAAATGACTGTTGCATGTATTTATTTTTATATCTGTATCAGAGACCTTATTTTATGTTTTCCTAAAAATTATCTTTTAAGACAGGTAAAGCAGTTACTTACAGTGTTTATCAAGCACCCCTAGGACATAGCTCAACTAAATTATCTTTGTGAAAGCTCTGGACTCCCACTCCATGAGGAGGAGGAGTGTGCTTTGTTACTGTATCAAAATGTTGAAGGCGTACATTTTGCAAAGAAAAACAAAAAACATCCCATTATTTTTCCATTGCATAGTGAAAAAATTTAACAAAATTAATTTTAATTAACGGGAGAAAGCAAAAGCAGAGGACACTATGTGTTACTTATTTATGAAACCGGCATTCATATAGCAGCAGACATTTCAGGAAATAGCAGTTCTTAAGTGTCGATTAAGTTATTTCCATTTGGTAAGGAAATAGTTACCATGGGAATAGTGAGCATATATGATATTACACTTTCACATTAAGCCGGCTTCTGAAAGGAATGCACTCAGTGCATTTATTCTTGCTATAGTTTGAGACAGGAAATGGCTCATAAAAACATGGCATTTCAGTTTAGATTCATTGTATCAGTATGGTTGTTTAAGATTTTCATTTCATGATAAGGTAATTTTTATAACTTTGACCTTTTTCAGGGATTTTTATAACCTCTATAAATTATACGGTTTTAATTCTAAACCAGGGCCATATTATGTTAATCTTTTGTGGCTATAGGTTTGTCTTTAGAATAGCAGGTTTCTGTGTGACTTTTACATGAAATATTCACTTAAGGCTAATCATGTAAAATTATCTGGTGAAGATGTTGACCCCCACCCACCCATCAGAAGACAATGGGAGAGTAAAAGCTCAGAATAGGAGATTGGGTTTTGGGGGTGTTTCCAAAACTCGGAGTTCTTAGTTTCAAGGGCTCCCGTATCCCGTTCATATCTCCACGCCTCCCTGGGGCACGCCAGGGTACAGGATTTAAGGACTGGTGTGGCTAAAGCTGGTCTTTGTCCTCTTGCTCACTGCAGGCCCTGGACCAGCCCCAGCTTTATTTTTTCACCTGTCTACATCGCCTTGCTGCACTCAATGCTTCAGATCTTTCTGTATTATGTCCAAAAGCAATCACTCATCTCAGCCGGGGAGAATATTGATCCTGGGTAAATAAGTAACTATTAATTTTAGCTTAATGTACCTTTAGAGATAAGGATGGATTGTTCAAAACATGGGTTCTCAGATGTTCTGTAGATCTGTAGAGGGCTATTTAAATATTTACAAGTGAATGCCAAGCTGGGAGATCGGGAGAAGCATGCTACAGTAGAATGAGTACCGCACTAGAAACCAAAAGAATTCCAGTTTTAGCTCTGCCATCAGTTAGTTATGGGACTTGGGTAAGACCAAAGAAAAACCAGAGTGTCAGAGCCCTTCCTGGACAGAGAAGAAGAACTCCCCAAGCAGGACCGCTGACCACAGCTACAGAGACACAGAGATAACAGGAAGCCAGAGCTTACAAAGGGGGTGAACACACAGCTGCCTATGCAGCTGCACCTGCAAGATGTGGATGTCACCAAGACTCCCAAATCCCAGGACCCAGACTAAAAGTTTCATACTCCTCCCTGCCATACCCCTCCTCTATCCAAACACCTCGATCAAAGCTTCCCCCTGCCTCTTGCTCAGAGCCAATGGTCTTATCGCCTCTGTCCCTCCTGCACCCAGCCTTGACTAAACTTCGCTTGTTGCTTCAACTTTGCCTGAATTGGTGGTCGCAGTCATGCCTCAGTTTACCCTAACATAGGGCTTCCTAGGAGTTAAAGTTATATGAAGAAATTATTTAAGACTATTGCAAGAAGGGGAAATAAATCTCAGTATAGAATTTTGCTTAGTTCTAAACACAATGTGGGCAGGTGGGAATTAACTAGTAGCTAGGAACAGGGTGGGGTCGTGGATGGACAATCCCTGGGAAGAAGCACCATGGTAAGGGGTCTGGCTCAAGTGCTTTAACTGGATTCTTGCTGAAGGCAGACTGGGGTGATCATACATCACCTTGGTTGGTGGAGGATGAAGACCCTGATCAGATACTAAAGTGATCAGATATGGGGGACGTTGGCTCTTGATAAACTAACTTAGCAGTGTTTTGTTTTTTTTTTCCTCCTAAAGCTATGCTATATAAGGACATGTATAGGTGGGCCTAGGGGAAGATTCAGGACATCTAAAGTAAAAGATAAATTGTTGTATCTGGGTTTCCCCACAACTAAAAAAGAGGCACAACACCTGCTGGGACTATTTAGACATTTCTCACTTAGGTGTCTTACTCTGGTCCATTTACTGAGTGACTTGGAAAGCTGCTAATTTTCAGTAGGGCCCAGAACAAGAAAAGGCTCTGCAGCAAGTTCAGGATGCTGTGTAGGCTGTTCTGCCACTGGGGCCATATGATCCAGCAGATCCAATGGCACTTAAATTGTCAGTGGCAGGTAGGTATGCTATCTGGAGTCTCTGGCAGGCTGATAGGTGAATCACAGAGGAGGCCTTTAGGATTTTGGAGCAAGGTTCTACCATCATCTGGACAACTACTCTCCCTTTGAGAAACAGCTCTTGGACTGCTACTGAGCCTCAGTGGAAACTGAACAATTGACCATGGGTCACCTGGTCACCATGCAACACAAATTGTCTATCATGACCTCGGTATTATCTGACTTACCAAGTCATAAGGTTGGACAGGCACAGCAACAAACTATCATTAAATAGAAATGGTATATAAGTAATCAAACCAGAGCAGGTCTAGTAAATTACATGAAGTTGCCCAGATCCCCATGGCTTCTATTCCTGCCATATTGCCATCTACTTCCCAGCATATAGCTGTTGCCTTCTGGGGTGGCCACTGTAAGCCAATCTCGAAAATTCCAATATATTTTCTATCTTGTCTTATATTTGTTTTTCTAGTAAACACTGACTGGTACACACACGGAGTTCTGCTCTTGCTTCCTTTGCTGTGCTCAGAGTCCCGTTTAGGTCACTTTACCTGAGTTGTTTGTGTGTCCCTGAAGCTGAAACTGCGCTTTGCCTTGTGGCAAAGGAATGCCACGTATCACCTCTCAGAAGGGTCTGGGAGCTGGGATTGTGGGACTTCAAGAAACTCAGTACAGAATTTGCTCTTAGCCTGGGGAGGAGATGAGGTTGAAGTGGTAAGCAGTAGCCAGACCCTGAACAGCCTTACAAGCTGTGGGGACATTTCTGAATTACTTTTTCTCTTGCTAATAGAAATTATTTGGCTTTGTTTTTACAAATAACAACCAAGTAGATAATAATGCGATTTTTTTTTTTTTTGTCTTTCTGTCAGAGAAGCTAGGAAAGTGATTTGCCTCTTCATTTGGGGAGAAAAAATCAGTTAACAAAGAGAGTGGATGTAAACAATAGAATTAATTGCCCCTCCTAGGACTATTATTTAGTGTCTATTTAAGGCTACTAGATTTTATTTTAATTACTCCGTGGTGTGCCTGATTTGCATGTATTTGCATATGCCTATGCGAAGCATTTAAGGGATCCAGGATGACTTCTGCCTATTGTAAATCTTTCCTTCAGAGCCTAACATCATTGAAGTAGAAAGCAGCTTTTAAAATAGTTCATAGAGATCAAAAGGAAATGCTTGAGGGTAGAGATGTGGCATAGGATTGAGGGTTCCCCTACATTTGGCAGCAGAACCATTACACTCTCAGAATGGCCCAGCCCCCAGGGTGCTAGTCTAATTGGATAGGTCATTGGATGAGGCTAAATGATAACAGTAACACTGAGATTAGTTCTTGTTCATCATGCGCTGCCCTTAAGACCTGATTAAGGGACTGGTTACTTCGTACTAGTATTTTCTTAAGGGTCTGGCTCTTCAAGGAGGCAACAAACTGGAGCTCTTAGGGAAGGGAATAACAGGTTATAGCTGCAGACTTCGGACAAACAGTGTGCAACTGGAAAGAAATTGCTGGGAAAGAAGTACTCCTATTGGGATTTCATAGCGCTCATGTAGTTTGAATAGTCTTTTTAGGCAAAAGAGACACAGTATTCAAATTTCATGGGATGGGCTGAGAAACCACTAGAGAGAGAGAGAGAGAGAGAGAGAGAGAGAGCAAGCTGATGGGGTTGAGGACATGCTGGGTATCACAGGTGTTAGGAAAAGTTGTGAAAAACTAGAAATGGGCTAAATAAATAGTGATAAGACACTTTACTTAGTGTACCTACTAGGATATCTCTGTCTTTCAGTGGCTTTGAGCTGTTTGTAACTGTTAGTTGTAGATAACTAGCCGGTGCATATGGCTTTTTCATAAAGACACAGATGAGTGCTGTCTAGTGGAACAACAGCTAATTTTTCTTGCTTTCCTCCAAAGAAATCAATGGCTGTCTATTTGTAAGTCCCATTCAGTATCCTTCTTGCCTACATAAGTTCTTCAATTTTTTTTATACTGCTCAAGAATGTTGCTGGCTCTCCCACTGATTAACATATGAAATACATTTTTATATAAATCTATTTTATTTTTATAGGAATGTCATCATTTTACCTTGACAAAAGCACCGTGCTGTCCTTTAACACAAGGCAGTGTAGTTTTCAAGGGTAACCATAAATTGTCATGTGAAGATTACTTCTGATTATAAAAAAAGAGAAGCTGGTAACTTTGTATTTTGGCCTGACTAATTTACATAGGTTCAGCAAGATGTCTTAATTAAATATACGAGCCCCCCGAGTGTGATTAGCAAATCTAGGCTTCTACAGTGCTGAGCAATTACAAGTGAAGACAATTAACTTCTGTATGGAAATTTCATAAGAATCTCAGGTGACATTTTTAATGACCTCTTTTCTTCCAAAGATTAAAAAAGAAGTCTTGCTATTCTTGTATTCTGATACTAGAAAAATAAACTTAAGAGGTCTCTCTCCATAGTTTTCACCGTAATACCTAGAAATTAGGTTGAGTTCTTTTCTATGCAAAGTGCTTAAATCCCTTACAGTTCTTAACTTTCTGTACTGCACTTAAGTAGAGGAACTTGGAAACCACAGTGCAGATACCCGGTCATTTCCTGGACAAGATCTGTGGGCATTTCTTCCACCTACGGACTGCAATCCTCATGCCTAATGGTAGGTTTATCACCACTATTAGAGAACAAAGCAGCAGTAGAGCATTAGAGTCAATTTCAAGGGTTTTCCGAGCAAATGCTGCATTAAATTTTCCCTTGTCAGTTTAGGATATCCCATTCTCACTTAAGATATATTCTGTGGGCTCATAGGTGAACAGGGAACTTCTGAAAGTGGCTGCTCTGCGACTAAGATGTGCCTTGAAATCACTACTCCACTGTCTAGTAGATTTCATAGATGCATTGTATAAGAAATGTTAATCTCCAAGGCTGTAGAAACCAGGGCCTCCCATAAATCTTACTGAACATAACACCACAGAGAAGTTTAGTCTTCTTTAATCCGGTTGTCGGTTTTTCTGAGTCTGTTTCTTGAAATATCAGTAGAGATACATGGTTTACACGGTTTAGTTCCTCCCACCTTTAGTCTTATTGACAATTTGATGATGAATTGTGATGATTTCAGAAACCAACAAACAGATTAAAGAAGACTGAACTTCTCTGTGGTGGTATTTATGGGAGGCCACGGGTTGGATAGAGGTCCTGCTCTAAGCTCAATCGAGCAGGAAATCTGCACCACAAATACCATACAAAATGGAGTAGCTCATACTTTTCACACCACCAAGACAGAAGTTGTTTTATTCACTCTTTTGAGAAATTAGGAGAATGGTAACAGCCAAGTCCCCAGAGAAGCTGCTTTAGTTGGCATGATAAGGAACATTTGCTTTAATCCCTATGAAAAATAAACTGAAATAACCTAATATTAACCAATTACTTTTTTTCCTATTGTTCATTTTCCTTGTTTCCACCTTAAAAAACCCTCTGTTCCAGTTGCTTAGTGGATGTTCCTATTCTATTTTTAAGTGTGATTTCTTAAATGAAAATAAAACCCTATTGATCTTTAACTAAGTTTGCTATAATTTTGTCTTTTGCCATACATAATACATAATTGTTTTATAAAGATTTTACTGATGTTTCCTTTGCGCATAAGAACTATGACAAATAGCAAGGGCATGGGCAGATCTTCAGTCCTGTAATAATCTTCCTTGCAAACATGCACAATCTATAAAACATTTATATCAATATTTTATTTATAAAAATAAATTTAAAGAAGCCTGAGTTTCTTTTTACATTTAATAACTTTTCTTTTCAAGATCAGTAGCCACAATGCCATCTTGTACATCTGTGATTCTGTCTTCACATAGGCTCATGCTGCTATGTAGAATTTCAATGGAATTTTTTATCTCCTGAGTATCCGTTCGACTCTGTTTTATGGATTCCATTTCTTCCCTACGCTGGGCACTCATAGTTTCCACCCTTTTCCTAAACTCTACTTTTTTTCTGCATGTGCTACAGTCATTAAGCTTGTCTTTTATTATGGTCTCCATCTCTAGTTATTTGAGAACTTAGTTTTGATTTGATTTTGCAGATTTAAAGATGATGTGGAGCTGTTTAAGAAATACGGAGTGTACCAAAAATTGTTGTTATTTTTGATGCTTCAGAGGTGGTCCAGAATTCACTCTGATCTTCATTAATGTGCAGCATAGAGTGTATACCCATGAACCTGTAATGAGGTGGGAGTAGAGTGCAGATGACCAAAGAGAAACTGTTATTACTTTTGATATCTCAGAGGTGTAGGAAGATGAATAATGAGCCTGAGAAAGATCTTCACGTCCTAGTCCCTGGAACCTGCGAATGTGTTTGTATTAGTTATTATTCTCCAGATGGACTGAGCCAGTAGGATGGATGTCATTGTAAGAGGGGACCTATTAGATAGGCTCACGTGATCAGAGGCTGGAGAGTTCTACCAGAGCCATCCGCACGCTGGAGATCTGGGGAAACCAGCAGATCCTCAGTCTAAGAATCTGGAAGCCTCAGCAAATGAGGCACCAATGATACAGCTCCCATCAAAGGCTGTAAGGCTGGAGGATCCCTATAGAATAACTGGTGCAAATCCTGTGTTCTAAGACTGAAGCCAAGACTGAAGAATATAAAGCCCAACATTCAGAGACATGGCAGCAGCAAAAAACATCCGAGTTTTGGAGCCTGTTGAACAGTACTGCTCACATTCAGGTGGGTTTTCCTCACTCACTTTGCTGGCTTATGTGCTAATGGTCTGCATAAACATCCTCAAAGACACTCTCAGAAATATGCTCACCAGTTTTCTAGGCCGCTCTCGATACAGTCCAGCTGGCAAAACCAAAATTAGTAATTGTAATTTGGTTAAGTAGCTTGAGAGGACAATCATCTTGACTTCCTGAGGGGAGCCCCATGTAATCACAGGATTAAAAAAAACGATAATGTGATGGGTTATGGAAGCAGAGATTGGAATGCTGTGGTTTGGTGGTGGAGGAACAGGATATAAGTCAAGTGTTATGGTTTGAATCCAAAAATGTCCCCCAGAGGCCAACTGGTGGACTTCAGGAAGCGACTGGATCATGAGGGGTCTCATTTCCTTGAAGGATGAATCCATTGAATTTATCACCTGACAGCTTTTTGGGGAGATAAAGGAAAGAGAAGGTGGTAGTGTAGCTAGAAAAAATGGAGCCGAGTGAGTCACTATTCCCTCCATTTAATTCTCCACAGAACCCTCTGGTTACTCCTGCTTCTACTGTGCTAAGAGGGGTCGAAAACAAAACAATAAAAACCCAGCGGATCTCTGATCCTCTGCCTAAGAGCGGGTGTGTGCTACCTCTCCGAGCCTGATCCTTCTCTTCGATCATCTTTACTCTACTCCCACCTCATTAAAGCTTCATAGACATACATTCTATGCTACACATTCAGATCAGAGTGAATTCTGGACCAAGCATACCTGTTGAGAGCCCACCCTGTCAATCATTTCTGTTAATTACACCTAGAGATTCAGTGAGAGGCAACTAAAGGAGATGTGCCCTGGGCTTAAAATACTGAAAGCCTGTTTTATCTGAGCCTCTTCTTTGTTGCTGTTGCTATTTTTTTGTGCTTTGACCTGTGTACAGTGCTTTTCTGTCACCTCCTTCTGTCTCTGTCCTACCTTGTGGTAGTGCAGACTTGCCCTGAGCACAACTTCCTGTGCTCTTCAATAACATAACTGCTTGTTACCTACAGCTTTATGTGCCTTTGGCAATTCTTTCTTCACTGCACACAGAGCCTGGACTGTTACATTGGCCTATCTCTCCACAACAGTGGGATCTAGATGAAGGGGGCGGGTCATGGGGGCACGGTCTTATTCTTTGTCTCTCTCTTGCTTTTTCTCTTTCTCTTTGATTCCTGGATGTCACGAAAGGAGCAACTTTCTTCTGTCATGCCCTTCTGCCACGCTGTCTCTCCACTCCTAAAAGGAATAAATCTACCCTACCATGGACTGGACCTGCTGAAACCATGATCCAAAATAAATGTGTGCTCCAGTACGTTGTTCATGCCGGGTATGTTGCTCCAGGAAGGGAAAACTGACACATGCACCAGGAAGTCAGGCAGTTACTTGAAGCTGATAAAAGCAAGAAAAAGAATTCTCCCTGGAGAACCTTCAGAAGGAGCAGACCCCGCCAACACCTTGATTTTAGCCTGCCGAAACTCACTTTGAACTAGTATGCTCAGCTCTACATGAGAATGAAATCTGTATTGTTTTAAGAGGTGAATTTATGGTAATTTATTACAGCTGCTATGAAAATTTAAAACATGAATTAACAGAAAAAAGGAATATCTATGCTTCCTCGGGTCTTGACTGAAAAACACCAAAGATAGTTTAAATATCAGAGATATCATAAAATTCTTTCCCTCAATTTTAGATTTTGGTCTTGATTAAAAAATCAGAAGAGCTACTAAAGAAAATTTGGTAATTTAATGACAGACAATCATAGATGCTGGAGTGTATGAATAGTTTTAGCTGGGCTACTTACTAATCAAAAAGAAAGTGGAATATATCCAATAAATGCAGAAGTTATTACGACTTTAGCTTTTTATGTGAAGACTGAAAAAAATAGCAATCAAGGCAATTACAAAAGCAGCCAAAACAGAAAATTATTACAGGAAGCTCTGCCACGTGGGAAAATTGTATAGAAGATAAATGATAAACTTTCCCCACCCTTTCTTAAGAGCTGATCAGGAAGTTTAAACTCAGTTTTAATGAAAAGAAATCCAAGCTGTAAACTCAGGTTAATATAATAGTTGTCATAAAATACAGAATTTTTTCTCTTCTTTTAATCTGATGAATGATCTCATCAAAACAATCCACTTTGCCAAATTTTTAACATGTCACTAGTTATCTTTGGGATCCTTCTTGATGGTTATTATAAACCACAGAAACAAAACGATTTTATGTATTTCTTCTACAATCTTATTCTGCTTAAACATTATTATCTTCATTTATATTCTGAAACAAGTTACTTATTTTTAGGACAAAGCTCTTCTTTGTCTCCTTACTCCATTACCTTTTATAAGCAGTCCTATTTCTTTGCCGCTCTTGTATCTAGCAGTCTTAATTACCCATATGAATACTAAGTTTTAACTGAAGTAAGTAATTTCTATGTAACAGAGACAACAAAGCAGGAATAAAGGATCAAATTTGAAAATAAGCAGAGAAAACTCAATACGACTACATATTATTATGTGTGACAGTTTGTCACACTTTAAATAGGTCTGGGCAGAGTGGCACATGCATGGACTCCTATCTCCTGAAGGCTGAGTCAAGAGGATCCTGCATTTGAGACCACTCTGGGTTATAGAGCCAGTTTAAGGCCAACAAGAACTCCTGATTACATAGTGAGAGCTTGTCTCAAAAGAAAGAAAGAAAGAAAGAAAGAAAGAAAGAAAGAAAGAAAGAAAGAAAGAAAGAAAGAAAAAGAAAGAAAGAAAGAAAGAAGGAAAGAGAGAAAGAAAGAAGGAAAGAGAGAGAAAGAAAGAAAGAAGATAGAAAAAAGTTAAGGGAATACAATAAAAAGACATGAACAAATGTATCTTCATTAATAACATACTTCTCAATTTGTCTCAGTGGTTCAGGAAATATTTGGCCATGGCAGGGGGAGGGGACACTAATGTAGTGGCCAGGGAAACTGCGTAGTGTTTCTTACACATGGCATAGCCCCTTGAACAAAGAATTTACCTGGTCAACCACACTAATTATAATCTATTAAGAAGCTGTGATTCACAGAACCTCAAAATATGTACAGGTTCTGCATTCACAAACTCATCAAACCATGGGCTACAAACATCTGAGAAAACATTGAACAGGTATCACTCAAGAATTTTCTTGTAGCTGGACATCATGGCTCACACCTTTAATCCCAGCATTGGGGAAGTGGAGGTAGGAGGACCTCAGTAAGTTTGAGGCTTGCCTGGACTATGTAGTGAGTTCAAGGCCAACCTGAACTACACAGTGAGACTCCATCTCAACAAAATAAAACAAAACAAAACCAGTAAATACATGCATATTAAAAAGAATTTTATTGTCTTTCCCTAAATAATGCATTGTAACAATTATTAATGTAACATTTAGCCCCTCGTCCCCCCTTCCCCTGTCAGAGTGGAGCTGTGCCTCAGACAGTGACAGGAATTCAGTGAACTGTTGCTGCCCCCCACACACACCACCTTGGGACCAGGCAGAGGCCCAGACAGCCCCTTTGGAGCAGAGCTGTGCATAGCAGGAATTCCGGTAAGCTGGCTCCAACTCTGCCCCACCAGCTTGGGAGCCAAATGGAGCCCCAGACAACCTCAAGCACCTTGGGTGCTCCTCCCTGCCCCCACCCTGCACCCTCAGGGGAGCTAAGCTGAAATTCAGACCACTTCAGGGGACTCAGGGACTGCATACCTACCCCTCTTCTGGTGTGGGAACTGGGCAGGTTAGTGGCGGTGGCCACCACTTGCAGCAAAGAATTTACCTGGTGAACAACACTAATTGTATCCTAATAAGAAGCTATGAGTCACAGAACTTAATGGTTCTGTGGAAAGCCCATCAGAATCACAGCAGATTTCTCAGCACAAACCAAAGTCAAGTGACCACCACCTACTGACTACTGTACCCAGTGGAAACAAGGCTGAAACCTGGACAGCTTGGGGAATCCTTGAGTGGGAACCAAACCGAGACACAGAAAACTGTGGGAGCATTCGGAATCACACCCTGCCCCCCCCCCCACACACTCACCACTGAGGGAGTCACACCAAGCACGAGGGTCCTGGGTCCTTGCCCCACTGCTACAACCTCACCCTGGGAGTGAGGCTGAGCTCCAGGGAACCTCTGCATCTCTGAAAATGACGAAATGAAGGAGCAAAATGCAATCCCAGACTTCTACCCCTGTCCAGGAGATATGGACACAGATGAACTTGGAAGTCATACACCTGGAATTTCTGAAATGATAGCAGCTGAAGTAAAGAAACAACTCCATCAGACCACAGAGGACATCAGATCTGAAATAATGTCTCAGGTAAAAAAAGAAATGACAACAATAATGAAAGAATTGCTTATCACATCTAAAGAAGACATGGAAAAAAATAGAGGCACATAGTTAATTAATGGAAACCTTGAATGAACAGTATAGGAAACAACAGGAATGCATAAAGCAGATTCAGACAGATATCAGGAAATTAAAACTTCCATTGAAAGCTGGCAAAACCACTTGAACAAAGCTGAAGATAGAGTTTCAGACCTTGAAGACGGCATTGCTGTGAATGACCGTGAAAGGAAAGATCTTTTAAAAACAACTAGAAATCAGGAAATAATAATTTAAAAGCTGCAAGGCAAAGCAAAGAAAAACAACGCAAGGTTGATAGGTACGAATGAAACAACAGGTGTTGGCACAAATGATATAAAAAACTATTTGCGGAAGTAATAGCAGAAAATTTTGCAGGCATGGAAAAAGAATTGGGCCTCTGGGTAAGTGAAGCATATAGAACTCCAACTAGCCATAACCAAAATAAATCTACACCCAGACATATAGTGATCAAGATCCCAGAAATTCAACAAAAAAACAGATTATTAAAAGCTGTGAGAGAAAAGAAACAGATCACCTATATAGGAAAGCCCATCAGAATCACAGCAGATTTCTCAGCACAAGCCATCAAGTCAAGAAGAACTTGTGATGAAATATTGCAGGTCCTGAAAGAAAACAACTTCCAACCCAGACTGATGTATCCTGCAAAACTATACTTTGAAATTAATGGAGAAATAAAATATTTCCACAATAAAGATCAATTGAAGAACATGAGTGCCAAACCAACCCTATAAAGAGTTCTGAAAGATATTTTAGGAAAGGACAAAAAAGACCACAACTTTAAGAACAGCAGAAAGGAACCACCAAGCAGAGCAAGCAATTAAACAGAGGGAAACAAGAGAAACTACCAGCAGGAAAACAACGTGATAAAAATAAGCTAATACATATGATTTACAACCATCAATGTAAATGGACTCAATTCACCAACCAAAAGAAGTAGACTGGCAGATTGGATCAAGAAACAAAATCCAACAATATGCTGTATATTGGAAACACATTTAACTCAAAATGAAACTCATAGACTGAAAATTAAAGGATGGAAAACAATACTCCAAGTGACGGGTACCCAGAAAAAAGTGGGTGTCACTATTCTGTTTGCAGACAATGGGAACTTCAAACCAAGAACAATTAAAAGAGATAACGAAAGTCACTACATACTTGTGAGCAGAAAACTTCAAGAGGAAGAGCTAACAATCATAAACATCCATGCACCAAACATGGGAGCACCCAAATATATAAGACAAGTTTTAACAAACACAAAAAAGGAAATATACACCAACGTGATTATAACAGGAAACTTCAATACCCCATTATCACAAAGAGATAGATCAACTAGACCAAAAATTAGCAAAGAAATAACAGAACTAAACAAAACATGTGAACAAATGGACTTAGTAAATCTGTACAGAGTGTTCCACCCAACAGCATCAGAATGCACATCCTTCTCAGCTGCACATAGGACATTCTCTAAAATAGACCATATGCTAGCACATAGAACATGCTTAAGGAAATGCAAAGGATTTGAAATTATCTCATGCATAATATCAGACCACACTGCAATGAAATTGGAAATTAATAGCAAAGGAAATTGCAAGAACCCCATAAACACATGGAAATTAAACAGCACACTCCTGAACAATCAAGGGGTCACAGATGAAATCAAAGAAGTTAAACACTATGGATAATCAAATGAAAATGTAGACCAACTTACAGGAACCTGTGGGATACAATGAAAGCAATCCTCGAAGGAAAATTTGTAGCAGTGAATTCCTACCTCAGGAAAACAGAATGAGTACAAACCAGCAATCTTATGCTGCACTTCAAGCTTCTAGAAAAAGAAGAACAAATCAAACCAAAAGCTCAGAGAAGGTATGAAATTATAAAGCTCAGGGCAGAAATTAATGCAGTGGAACTAAAAAAAAATACAAAGAATTAATGAATCAAAGAGCTGGTTCTTTGAAGAAACAAATAAAATTGATAAATTTCTAGTCAACCTTGTTTAAAAAAGGAAAGAAAAAAACTGAAATACACACAATAAGGAATCAAAGAGATGAAATCACTATAGATCTTGTGGAAATTCAGTAGGATCTTCAGTACGTAATTTGAAAATCTTTACTGTCACAGGATGGAAAACATAGAGGAAATGGACAGATTTCTTGATACATATGAACTACCAAAGCTGAATGAAGCAGATATAAAAATCCTGAATAACCCTATATCAGCCAGCAAAATTGAAAATGTAATAAAAAGTTTACAAATGAAGAGCAGCCCAGGTCCTGATGGATTTACAGCTGAATTCTACAAGAAATTTAGACAAGATTTAAGATCAGTAGTTCTCAAACTCTTTAAGGAAATTGAAAAGAAAGGAATTCTCTCCAACTCATTCCCGGAGGCAAGTATTATCCTGATACCAAAACCAGAGAAAGACCCAACAAAGAAACAGAACTATAGGCCAATCTCCCTAATGAACATAGATACAGAATTAAAAAAAAAATACTAGCAAACAGAATGCACCAAATCATTAAGAAGATTATGCACCATGACCAAGTGGGATTCATCCCAGGAATGCAGGGCTGGTTCAATATACTCAAATCAATTAATGTAATACATCACCTCAATGCAGCCAAAGACAAAAATTACATGATCATGTCAATTGATGCAGAAAAAGCTTTTGATAAAGTCCAACACTTACTATGATAAAAAACCCTACAGAAAATTGGCATAGATGGACTTTACCTCAATCTGATAAAAGCCATCTATGACAAATCAACAGTTAATGTCATTCTAAATGGTCAAAAACTGAAAGCTTTCCCTTTAAAGTCAGCAACAACACAAGGATGGCCACTGTCACCACTTCTATTCAACATAGTTCTGGAAATATTAGCCAGAGAAATTAGACAAGAGAGAGAAATAAGAGGAATAAGGATAAGAAAAGAAGTGAAATTATCATTATTCACAGATGACATGATATTCTATGTAGAAGACCCCAAAAACTCCACCAAAAGGCTCATAGATGTGATAACCAAATTCAGTAGAATAGCTGAATACAAACTCAACACTCAAAAATCAATAGCATTCTTGTACACAAATGACAAGCAGACTGAGAGAGAAATCAGTCAAACTACACCTTTCATTATAGCATCTAAAAAAATGAAATACTTAGGAATCAATCTAACAAAAGAAGTAAAAGATCTATACAGTGAAAATTACAATACTCTAAAAAAAGAGATTGAAGAGGATTTCAGAAAATGGAAAGACATTCCTTGCTCATGGATAGGAAGAACCAACACTGTAAAAATGGTCATACTCCCAAAATTATTTTACAGATTCAATGCAATCCCCATCAAAATTCCACAAGTATACCCCTCAGATCCAGAGAAAACATTCCTAAAAATTCATCCAGAATCAGAAAAGCCCTAGAATAGCCAACACAATCCTGGGAAACAAAGGAAAGGTAGGAGGAATCACAATCCATGACTTGAAATTATACTACAAAGCTACTGTGATAAAATCAGCATGGTACTGGCAAAAAACCAGACCTAAAGATCAATGGAACAGGTTAGAAGACACAGACACAGCTACAAATACACTCAGCCACCTTATTTTTGACAAAGGGGCCACTGGAAGAAAGATAGTCTCTTTAACAAATGGTGCTGGAAAAACTGGCTTTCCATATGCCAAAGACTAAAACTAGACCCATGTCTATCACCATGCACTAAACTAAAGTCAAAATGGATCAAAGATCTAAATGTCAAAACAGAAACACTAAATCTGCAGGAAGAGAAACTAAGTAAAACTCTTGAAGACATAGGGGTAGGCAGGGAGTTCATGAACAAAAACCAAACTGCGTGGGAAATACTTCAAAGAATCAATAACTGGGATCTCATGTTATTGAAAATTCTGCACATCAAAAGAAATCACCAATAGAGTGAAAAGAAAACCCACAAATTAGGAAAAAATTTTATCCAACTGTCTCTCAGACAAAGGACTCCTATCTAGAACACATAAAGAATTAAAAACAATCAGGCCCCCAAAATTCAAAGACCCAATCCAAAAATGGCCATCTGAGATGAACACACACTTCTTAGATGAAGAAATACTAATGGTGAACAAATATATAAAAAAATGTTCAACATGATTAGTTATTTGAGAAAAGCAAATTAAAACAACACTGAGATTTCATCTCAGCCCACAAAGAATGGCTATCATTAAGAAATCAATCAATGACAAATGCTGGAGATGTGGGGGAAAAGGAACACTTCTCCACTGCTGGTGGGAGTGTCAATTGGTGAAACCATTGTGGAAATCAGCCTGGACATTCCTCACAAAACTAGGATTGGAAGTCCCACTTAATCCAGCTATCCCCCTTCTGGATATTTTTCCAGAAGAATTAAAAACATCACACCACAGTGATATATGTGCACCCATGTTTATAGCAGTGCAATTTGTCGTAGTTAAATCTTGGAAACAACCCAAATGCCCATCATCTGAGGAATGGATAAACAAGATGTGGTATTTCTATATAATGGAGTATTACTTAGCTATAAAGAAGATACTCTCAGGCTTTTATAGGGTAAATGGATGCAACTAGAGACCATACTCATAAGTGAAATAAATCGGACTCACATGTGTAAGTATCACATTGTCTTCCTGGTGTAAGAACATGAAAGAGTAAATACAACCCAAAATGAGCAATAGATAATAAGAAAGGGAAAGAAACTGCTCAAAGGAAGGAGCATCTGGAATGAGGAGAAGAAGAAAAAGAAAGCAAATTATATATATATATATATATATATATATATATATATATATAGTATAACTGTACTGTTGGTGTCTGATGGTTTGTTGGGAACAGTTAATGATTAAAAGTTTGGGTTTTTTTCCCTACTGTTTTGACCAATTTTGCATGCTTGTATCTGGTAATCTGAGCAATTTATGTGATGACAACAATTTGCAGTAGAACAACCATCAGTGAATTCCTACAATCCTGTCTAGTGCCACTATGTATTGCCTCTAATATTCTTTAAATTATTATTTTCTTACTCTCTTTAATGACTTGATCAATCTTCTACTCTTACACCTGGTTATCTGAGCAACTTGGTTGAAGATAATGATATGTAATATAACAGCTACTGCTAATCCCTATCATTTGGCTTGAAACCCTGTGTCATTTCTAATGCCCTTGCTTTGTGTTGTTTGTATTATTCTCTTTAAAATTAAAAACATGCAAAAAACCCCATTTATATTGCAGTAGCTACTGTATGAAATTTAGAGATTATTTAAATTATATGGAAGGATATGCCCAGATTATATGCAAATATGACATCATCTAATATAGGAGACTTAAACGTCCACAGATTTTGGTATCTGCAAGGGACCTCAAACCAATCCCCCATGATACTGAGGACTGAATATACATATATGAGAAAAACTGTGGAAAAACCATGCATCTTAGAAATTATCTAGATATGCAACAGTTCATTAATTAACTCAATTTGATAAGTCCATCTTCTTAGCATTAAAGATCCTGACAATTATGCGTAAATTGGTATTCTGCAGACAATTGCTATTGATATAAAAATTATCCGACCTATGCTTCTGATTAATTGAATTCTAAATTTTATTTTTTTCATAATTTGAAACTTTATGGAAGTATGTTGTCTAATCTGGTCAGTAAAACAGTACAGTAAATCCCTGATTTATGAACATTTCACAGGCAGACTGTATAAATCATTTTGTCAGATTACAAACGAATCTGACTCATGAGGGTTCTCCCAGCATGGACCTGGATCATAAATCAGGGACTTACTTTATAACTGTTTTGGGGAATTCAAAGAGACTATTCATGAGAAATCACTTAGCAATCTATTGTTGATGTGTTTCATTGTATTACACCTAAATAAAGTCAGGGAAAATACACATAAATCCTTTTAAGCCAAATGATCAAACAAGTCAAATATGTCCAGAGACTCACTTTGATTATACAAAATTAGATTCTTATATAAAAAAGTTCTGAATTACTAATTTTTTACAAGCCTTTGTTTGCTGGAGTTAGGGCTGATGAGAGATTTAAAGTATTAGAACTTAGTTTCTTGGAATTCTGGAAATATTAGATTGATATAATGGCTTCCGGGCCTGTATGAAACAGTAGGCACAGAACTGTGTTGTGAGGCTTGTAAACCTCTTTATAAGTGGATTGTAGTTAAATATTGCAAATCACTCCACAAGCAGAGTATGTTTCTCTTAGAGCACCTGGATAAGGGGCTTTCTGCTTTAATTCTACCATGTCAGCACCAGATTAAACTAAACCCAGAATCGAAACATCTGACTGGTTCAGACCTCAAAGAGTTGTTCCCATTTCCAGTGAGTCCATTTTAAAATCTATTTAAGCTCACGAATAGTCAGATCCACAAATAAAGATATTAAAATGCTATACTTTGTATTTATTATTTGGCCCAAAACTTCTTCAAAGTTTCACCTTTTAGTACAGCTCTGGAGGTGATTCTGGGCATTCAAATCACAGCACTGTGGTAATATTATTTTCCAAATCTTAATATATGATTCCTATGCAAATATAAGGTGCTCAAATGTTAAAGATTTATTTAACTAATTGATGAGGGAAACAGCTGGGTGACAGAGCTGATTCAAAATGCACTTGATGCATTGAGTAATAAAGCAAACTTGAAATAAATATGCTAGGTTAAGCATGAAACAAGGTCATGTCTGACTATGCAATAAAGCTTTAAACTCTGGGCTTATTTTTTCTTCTGCACGTATTTATTTCAACTCTTTCGGACAAATCTCCAAGTTACCATGCAACTTTGCAGAGCTGGGGTCCTAGTCAATGGTATAGAGTATGCACGGCTAAGATTACTTGCCCTGGAGAATGAAATGATGGGTGTATCAGACACTGACTCAATCTGATGTTTAGTCAGGATACACGGGCATCCTGTTAGGTTTATTTTCAAGGTTTATTAGTTTCATTTCTATACAAGACTCTGGTCATAGGACTCAGAGAACTTTCAGGGACATGTCAATCCTAAATTTAGGAGGAAAATACCCCTTTTATGTACTCAACAAGAAGTATTTGACACTATGTACCAGGCACTGCTGTAGACGATGGGGGTATTACAGGCATCTCTGATGTGCCATACATTCTAGTAGGGGGAGAGAGACCATGAGCAGGATGTGTTTTGGAGAGAAAGGTATAGAGGATGTGCCATGGTGAGGTAAATGATGGAATGTGCCTAAGGAGAAGACCTGAGCAGGAAAGGGTTCATTGGGGAGTTGCATTTTTAGAAAGGTGACCTACAAAACACTGGTTGAAGTGACATTTGAGTAAAGATCTGAAAGAGGTGCAGGGGAAGGCATCAGAAAGTGGCACAGGAAAGGAGCCAGAGTGTTTTTCTCCAGAATCCTCCTAATTCTGGAATCTTAGCAGAGAGAGTCTTCTTACACCCAGCTGTGGGTTGGGATATCACTTGGGAAATTTACTGTCATTTTCTGTGGTTCTAAAGAACTCTGAGAAGGTCTGGTTATGATTGTGGTTTACAGGCAATTTTATAACTTTCATAACATGCAAACTTTGACTCACACATTATTGTTAATTTTATGTTAAACATCTAAAGAAGAAAATAATCATCAGATTTGAAAGTGACATGAATATTATCCTACATTTGTCTAAGATGTTTTGGGGAAAAAAATGATAAAAACATGTGCACTTAAAAGCCTACAGTGTGCCTTGGTTAGTGGTTGCACCCGTCTACACTCCCACCAATAGTGGAAAAGAGTTATTTTTCCCCAGGGTCCCTCCAGCATTTGTTATTGGTTGATTTCTTGATGATAACTATTCCTTCTGGGGTGGGATGGAATCTCAGTGTTGTTTTAATTTGCATTTCTTGAATGACTAATGATGATGAACATTTTTTCATGTATTTATTTGTTATTTGTATTTCTTTATCTGAGAAGTGTGTATTCATCTCAGATGCCCATTTTTGCATTGGGTCTTTGAATTTGAGGGTGTTGAGTTTTTAAAATTTGTTATATGTACTAGACAGAAGTCCTTTGTCTAAGGACTGCTATCTAGAACATACAAAGAACTAAAAAACATGTACATGTCCAAATTCAAA
>PVLD010023773.1:0-26780 GCA_004027595.1 Dinomys branickii | reverse complement strand
GTTTATAGCAGCACAATTTGTAATAGCTAAAATGTGGAAGCAACCCAAGTGCCCATCCACAGAAGACTGGATTAAAAAATTGTGGCATTTCTATATAATGGAATATTATTCAGCTATAAAGAAAGACAGTTTTGGGGACTTTGTAGGCAAGTGGTCAAAACTGGAGTCCATACTCATAAGTGAAATAAATCAGCGATACCTGTGCAGGCAACGTATTGTATCACTGGTGTAAGAACCCGAGCGTGGGAATATAAACTAAGAGTCATGAAGGAAACCTGTTCTAAAACAAAGAACAGATGGGATGAGGGAAAGGAGAAAAGAAAGAGACAAAAACGTATGTATGTATATATGAATATACATATAAGCAGGAGGGCTAACATGGTTCTACTATTGTATTGTATCAATGCTAAGGAATAATCGATGATGGGTTATTTGATCAATCTTGTATGTCTGTATGTGTTATCCTGAACACATACTTCGAAGATATCAATATGCAAAGCAGCAACTATTGGTGGTTTTGTTGTTGTTGTTGTTGTTGTTGTTGTTGTTAGCCTGTTTTGTTTTCTGTCTTTGGATTTTTGGTTTTTGTATTTTTTCTGTTGTTGAGAAGATTAATTGTCTGACTAAATTTGCATTTCTGTATATGGGTTCATATATTTACACTTCGAAGATATCAATGGATAAAGCAATAACCACTGTTGAGACCATGTCACCTTGTCTGTAGATTAGTTGTGACTGTACTATTTTTTATGCTAATTGGTGTCTGTTTGTTCGTATGTTTTTGTACTTTTATTTTTTTAAAATAAAAAAATAAATAAATAAAATTTAAAAAAATCTTTTTTTTATCCATTCCTCTGTTGATGGGCATTTGGGTTATTTACAAAATTTAGCTATGACAAATTATGCTGCTATAAACATGGGTGCATATATATTACTCTAGTATGATGTTTTCAGTTTTTCTGGAAAATACCAAGAAGGGGAATAGCTGAGTTAATTGGGACCTCTAATCCACTGATTTCCATAGTGATTGCACAAGTCTGCACTCCCACCAACAGTAGAAAAAGGTTCCTTTCTCCCCACCACCCCTCCAACATTTGTTATTGGTTGATTTCTTGATGATGGCCGTTTGTTCTGGAGTGAGATGGAACCTCAGTGTTGTTTTAATTTGCATCTCTTGAATGACCAAAGATGTTGAACATTTTTTCATATATTTATTTGCCATTTGTATTTTTTCATCCGAGAGTGTGTATTTATCTCAGATGCCCAGTTTTGGATTGGATGTTTGAACTTGGGGGCCCTGATTTTTTAAAATTGTTTATATGTTCTAGATAGAAGTCCTTTGTCTGACAGACCATTTTAAATGAGTATTTTCTTTATCACATCTTCATACATTTGAAGAAGAGTAACACATACACACATCAGATATTATTTAGTCTGTCAAAGGATAATGATTGGCTTAGCTAGAGATTTAAACCTCCCTTGGGAAACTTTGAGAGTGTCTTTGACAGTCTTGAACCCAAAATGAAGAGCCTTGGGTCCATGCTTGTTTTTGACATTCGCACCTGTGCTATGTAGGGCCGTAACTTAAGTGTTCTCTCAGACTTCTCATGACGTTAGCCATTCATGTCTTACAAAGGAAGGGTCTGTCTTATGCTTTCCCTGTCCCTGCTAAGTGCCCCACACCCTAGTACTCAGACCAGCACTGTGTACACAATAGTCAATGTGGTAGTGACACGGACAGCTAAGGGAGCTTTGTGTTGTCTGGAATGTTGTGTCTCGTACTCATTAGAGATGCAGGTGTGGACTCAGTGTGTCTGGGTTAAAACTTGGCTCTGCTGCTTACAAACTCAGCGACATTGAATGAGTCACTTATCCACTCTGGGCTTCAGTTTCCTCAGCTGTATGACCATCAAAACCTGCTTTACAAGGTTGCTGTGAGGGCTAGATGAATTAATACCTATAAAATATTCAGGCCACTGCCTGGTACATATTACCTCATATTAACCTATCAATATTTACTTAGAATATTATTAATGTAAATATTAAGTTAGATTATTATTAATAATGAAGTTCTTCAAGTACTTGGCACAAGTGTTCCATTAAGCATTAGATATTATTGTTATGTTATTTTTCTTAAACAGAATTGATTTGTTAAAAAGAGGGCTTTGTCTTTTGCTGCAGATATTTCTAACAATCTAACCAAGATGAATTCTGTGAGTGATTAAAGTTGAGAATTAAATGTGGTGAATTTATGGCGCTGGATTTCATAATGGCGGACAGGCCATTCCGAGGCAGTAGCTTGCCTCTTTTCTGTTCAGGGCATCCATACATGACAGACCCTCATAAACTTTTCCTATTAGTCTTTTTTTTCAATTGATAGAGTTGTTTTGTGTACCCTCAGCTTCTGAAGTGAGCTTCAAGTTCAAAAGAAAATGGAAAAGTGAGAGATCTCTTGTTTTGACTTCCGTGGTTTCCTTCTGCGACACACACAACAGTTTCTCTTTGCCTCTCTGTTGCCTGTCCTGCAGAGCCTCTGTTACCATTATTTAACCATTCCAGTCATTAGGGAGCTGGCTGTGCCTAGATTTGAACAATTACATCTAAAGCCACTCTGGTCTTGACAAATACTTGCAAATATAACCCCGGGCCTCCCTGCAGAGTGGTGCTTGGGTTGTACCAGTTGAGTCCTCATCTTCTACGGTGTGGTCTCCTTGTCCCATTACATGTGTCACACTCTGCCTCAATAGTCCTACAAAATGCAAAGGTTTCAAGGGAATGGAGGACTGGCTTCCCAGGGTTTATTTGTATGATCTTCTCATTTGCACGATAGTCATTTTCACAATGGGAGTGGCCATCATCCATGGACATCAGACTGGGGGCTACTCAGAAGACGTGTTGTTTGGGACTAATGTTCTACAAACAGAAAATGTCCAAAGTTAAAACACAACTCTGTAATGTGCATGTGTATGAGCTACTGCAGTCATTCCTCTTCAAATGTGTCTTTCTCCAGTGCTTTCCCAAGAGCACATGCCCATGGGGAACTGGATGGGGAGGAAGGCAGGAGCTGTGCCAGCTTCCCGGGACGAAGACGTACTCTGTGAGATCTCCCCTCCTCAGTAATGTTCCCTGCCTCTGTCTCACCCCAAGGGTTGCAGAGGAAGCCTTTTCTGTCTCAGATACGGATTTGAGCCTTCAAAGCAAAACCTGTGCTCCTAGTGTGGCCCAAAGTTTAACCAAAAAAATCTCATTACTCTTTTCTCCACTCTACATTCTCAGAAGAGGACTAAAAGGTGGCATCCTTTCCATGAACTTTTACAGTTTCGCTCAGCTTGGGTAAAACTGCAAATCAAGTTTCATCCAGTTTGTAGAACCAGAAAAAAACTCTGAAAGATCATTTTGCTCATTCTATTGTCACCGAGGACGATAATAACAACACTTAATAAGCCCTCCCTAAGGCCTAAGGGTTATTTTGGCTGCTTGATATCTACTTACATATTTAATACACACAGCTGCCAACGAACAAGGCACTAGTAATCAAACCTATTTTACAGATGAGAAGACAGAGATACAGGGTGTAAGTAACTTATCTTAAGACTTTATACCTAGTAAGTAGCAAAGTCAAGATTTTAATTTAAATAAGTTGCTTCTTCAATAAAAGGTATATATACATGAATAAAAAGCATATATAAAATATGTAATATATTTAAATATAAATATTTTATATTATTAAATACAAATTTTAATGACAGTTTCAAAAGTATGAATGAACCACATGAAATACATATTATTTATTTTTAAAGTATTATTTTTAAAAAGTGTTATTCAAAAGGTATTATTAAATTGTTAATTACATTACTTAATGGCTATGTGATAATGTTAAATTATTAATGTATTATCAAATAAATATTAAATTTAATAAAATTGAAACAAATTATATAAGCATATATTAACAAATATTATATTATATATAGTATGTATTAAACAAACAAAACTGTTTCAGTAGACCTCTAAGAGGTTGATGAAGAGATGTGGTGTCTGGACTTGCTTCAAAATAATTGAGGCCAAGAGCTGGGTTGGGTGAGTATAAGAAAAAGATTGGCTGTAGATTGATGTGATTTTTACAATGACTGTGAAAGATTTTTTTTCGTTATTCTCTCTGATTTTATATGTACTTAGCATTTTCCAGAATAAAAAGCCATTTTGAAAGGCATTTACCCTCTTACAAGGACTAAAGAAAGTTATTTTATTTTCTTCTGATATAATGTATTCCATTGTGTCAAAACATTGGCTTTTGGTGAATGCATACTATTCCTCATTTGTACATCTTTCCATGGCTATTGGAGTTTATTCTACTCTTCATTAAATTTTTCACAGCAATGAGAAATGGGCTGATGACACCTCAGTCCTCTCTTTCATACACATTTATGGATCAACTACTATGGACAGTGAAGGAGAGGTAGTGATTTTCCATCATATAATACCCAAGGTAATCAACTTATTAAGAGAAAGGGTCCATTTTGTTTCACAGTTCTGGGTCTATAATTGTTTGATCCTGTTGCATTAGGGCCCTTGGAAAGGCAGCACATCATGGCAGGAAGCTTACAGCAGAGCAAAGCCCTTCACCTCATGGCCAGGAAGTCAAAATGAGAATAAGGAGTTCAGCTGCATTGCTCCATCAAAAGCATGCTCCCAGTGACCTGATGGCCTCCCACTAGCCCCACGTTTTAAAGGTTTCCCCACCTCAGAATATCGCCTTCCCAGGGACCAAGTCTTTACCATGTACATGGACCTTTGGTGGACACTTAGGATGTAAGCTATAGAAAAGACAAGGCTCCTCTTTTGTGGGGTTTCTGTCTTACAAGGCAAAGTTGAATGCTAGCAAAAAACAAACAAACAAACAAAAAGAACATAAAATGATATGTGTTGTGCTTGAAAATTTTTGTAAACGTGATTGGATAAGGAGCAATCAAAATGACCTTAAATTAAATTAAGATGAAAGGTCTCCTACAAGACATAACATTTAAGTTGAGATCTGACATCAAAAAGAGCCAACCGTCAAAGGATGGGAGGAAGAAGGCTCCGGGAAGAAAGAGCACATAGCACAAGACCTTAAGGCAAAGCTGGTGCAGTGATGTTTGAAGACACGGAAGGTGGAGGCTGTGGCTGGAGTCGGTGGGTCAGGGGGACAATGGCTCAAGCTGAATATGGGCCAGGAAGGAAGCAGAAGTCAGCTTCAGGAAGACTTTAAACTCCAAGGTAGGTTTGTATATTAAAAATTCTGGAAAAACATTAAGAAAGTGGATAGCAGAGGAGAAAAATCACCTGGCTTCAGATTTCAGAAGGACTCTGCTGCTACAGAAGAACTAGGTAAAGCCAGAAGCAACACAAGACCACTCTGGGGCTCGTTAACAGTACTGATGGAAGAAGCTGGTGTACAATAGGGTTTCCCCAGGGAGGAGGGGTCAGATGCAGGACGTTAGGGGAGTGGACCTGCCAGGCCTTGCTGCTGAACCCAGTGGAGGCAGTGGACTTGCAAGGGAAAGAGAGGAATGAGATTTGTACTTGAAACTTGAACGACTGGGTGGATGGAGTTGCTGTTTGCAAAAATGGTGAAGACTTAAAGGAAGCGAGACATTTTTGGCATATGAGTGGGTTGAGAGTGGGAGTGGGAATCATCTGTCTGCTGCAAGTGGTTAATACTAAGAAACTAAACATAGTTAGTTTTGTCACAAAAGGTGGGCAGTAGTTTCTTTTATTGACATTATATTTAGATGTGTAAAGAAAATGATCACCTTTTAACAGCTGTTTTGAATGTGACCATGACTAAAGTTGCTTCATAATTAAGTTAGGAGAAAACATTTTGTGAGGTTTTCTTCTACAGCCTTGTGTGTAATGAAGCACTTAACAAAGGCCTTTGCATGATGCAGTGATGTGCACTCACACGTGTCAGCTGGTCGTTTTTTCCACACCACATGCACTGGCCTCACATCTGTTTTCATCACCAGAATGTCAACTCCATGTAGGTAGAAACTTTATCTGGAAAATAGAAACTGGAAGGAAGACAAGCTAAAACAACAACAACAAAAACAAAAACAAAAACCCTCAAAGCCTAAGGAAAGGAAAAACACTGTAAGTTCCCTGGACTTTCTTTTAGCATCAAAAGTCTCAGACTAGCAACTGAAGAAGTCAGCTGCCCAGAAATGCCAAGAGGTGCGGTCAACCCCCTTTCCAAATGCTGCTTTTTCCAGCTAGAGGGGAAGTCTTGTAAGATAGAAAACTTGCACATAATAGCTGCTCCCTTCTAGACACTACCCCAGAAAGAAATGTGGCCCCAGGCTCATCAACCCATCATGTTATGGGGGGGGCTGCATATTTATATCTCCTTCAAATTCATAGATTGGAACTATAACCTCCAATGAGATATTAGGAAGTAGAACATTTGGGAGGTAAGTAGGATTAGATGAGGTCATGAAGGCAGTACTTTCATAAATGGAATCAGTGCCCTGTTTTAGTTACTTTTCTCTCATTGCTGAGACAAAATATCTGACTCCCAAAGTTAAAGGGGGAAAAGTTTATCTAGCTCAGCCTTTGTAGAGATTTCAGCCCCTGATCCACTGGCTCCAAGGCAGAGTGGCACGTGGCAGAAGGGCAATAGTTTATGTTGGCAGAAGACAGCAAAAGCACCAAGGCAAGAGAGGACAAGATGTGTTCTGTCCCTTACATTGTACACAGGCTACCCAGCCTAGGGTGGGTGTAGCACTCACACCCTTAAACCAGAACTACGCCAAACCAATCAGTGGGGTGATTTATTTAACCATACACCATTAATCCTAGTATCACACACTCTAGATGCAGCCACCTCTGAAAAAGCCCCTTGATCTTATGAGGCTTTGGGGGAAACACCTAGGTACAAGTCACAACATGCATCTTATAAAAGTCTCGTGCATTCTTGCTTCTTTTCACTGTCTACCTTCTGAGACACTAGCAATTTATAACCCAAAAGAGGCCCTCCCCAGAACCTGACTACTATACTGGCACTCTGATCTTGGACTTTGAGCCTTCAGAACTCTGAGAAATAAATTTATGTTGATTATAAGCATCAATCTATGGTACCTTGTAGTACAATACTACCAAGATGCTCCAACATCTCCTTTGTCAGAGAAGCACAAATAGAGACCTAAAAATGAGACTACCTTATAGTACTGATGAAAACCATTTATGACATCTTGCCTTTCTCCCCTACGAAGGACAATAAAGTGCCTATCCCGGTTGGTATCAGAGGAAGCCTAGTGTAGACTAGGGACTGTAAAAATTTTCTAGCAATGATGAGGTCACCTCTACTTCATTATCAGATAATAGAAACCATATACAGTACTAGAAATCCCACACCTATCTGATAGTAAGGAGCGTGTGCGCGTGCACGCACACACACACACACACACACACACAACCTTGGATGTCAATGCATGATGAGTAGAGAATCTGAATTCTTACCTGTACCTTATTGTAAGAGGTTAGAGCAGTGTAATTCTAAAGAATTACACACACACACACACACACACACACACACACACACACACCCCTAAAACTCAAATAAGATCCAGAGTCTCACACAAAATTTTCATGATATTAATTTAAAACAATTATCAAACAAATAGCCAGAAAGATATTTTTAAAAATTTAAAAGTGCTACCAACTGATACCAACACTGAGATGGTAGAAATAGGTTTCTTGACAAATATTTTTAAAACCACCACTGTTAAAATGCTTTCAAGAAAACTAAAAGCACACTTGAAACAGATGACAGAACAGAAAACCTCATCAATTTTGTATGCCTATATCCTGTAATCTGAGCAACTACTTTAAAGATGACAATACACAATGACCATTGTTAATTTCCTATTACCTTGTTTTGAAATTCTATATCTTTTTGTTGGTTTTTTTCTATTTAAGGTAAAATAAAAAAGAAATATAAGACCTAAGAGAGAACCATACAGAAATTGTAGAACTGAAAATACAATGCCTGAAATGAAAATCTCCATGGATGGATTTAATACTACCCATGAATAGCATTCAACAGAATAAAGGATAGAGAAATAAAAGCAGTGAACTTGGAAAAGTAGAATTATGCAATCTGAGCAAGATAAAGACAATAAGCTAAAGAACTAGTATTCACTGGTGTTTCAAAGGGAGAACAGAAATATGGAAGGGATGAAATTTATTGAAGGAAATAGTGGCAAATAACTTTTCAAATTTGGCAAGAAACATAACCTACTGATTCAAGAAGCTGAGTAAACCTCAAGCACAATAAACCCCCTGAAATTCATGCAGAAGCAGATGATAATTAAGTTTCTGATGGCTAATCTAAAAATTCTGAAATCAAAAATGAAATGACACCTCACTGAAGGAGAAAAATTATTAGAATGGAAATGTATTTCTCATCAAAAATCTTAGATCTTGAACAAAGTAGAACAATACTTTCCAAATTTGGAAAGAAAAGAATTCTCAACCCAGAATCCTATACTTAGCAAATGTATCTGGGAGAGATAAAGGAGAAATTATGACATTCTCAGACAAAGGAAGACTAACAAAATTTGTTGCTAACTAGAAGAATAGCTAATGGAAGTTCTCTAAACAGAAAAGACTTGATAAAAGAAGGAGCTTTAGAACATAAGAAGAAAATGATACAGTAAGTGAAAAGATGGGCATATATTTTCCTTCTTTGCTTAAGTGTCTAAATGATATCTGATGGTTGAAACATATACAACTTACTAACATGGTTCGAAATGCACCTAGAGGAAGATGTGACAACAATAACAAACAAGGGAAGATAAAGAGGAAAAGGGTTTTTTTGTTTGGTTGGTTTTTGGTTTTTTGCAGATACCTATTAACAGGCTGCTTATTTTGTATAGATACATGCAGATGGCACAAGGCTACTCGCACTGGAAGCAATTCTTGGCCACAGGTCTCTGTACATTCCTTTGCCATTTTGTGATGACAGAACCCTTCATCCTACCTTTGTTATTGACTAAGACTCCCTCGTTGTCTTCCAAATAAAGAAACACCCCATTTTTTCTGGGGTATGATTCCGCTGTCAGAGCACCACTGCAAGATGCATCTTGTTTCTGAGCTCCGGTTTGCCTTTCTTGGCTGTGGCCATCACCACGTCACCTACACCAGCAGCAAAAGCCTGTTCAGTTTCCCCTGATCTCCTTCACGGAAACGACATACAGATTTTTGGTTCCTGTGTTGTTAGCACTGTTGATCACGGCTCCTACTGGAAGACTCCAAGAGATCCAGAATTTTGCACCAGAGGACACACCAAGTCCTCGCTTCTACATAGTATACACCGGAAAGAGACAGGAGGTAAAGTTTTTATATCTTGCTCTCACTCATAAAATAAGTATACCAGTAGACTGTGACAATGAATGTAAATATATAGCGTCATGCTTATAGCAACAGGGAAAATTGATATCCAAAGACATATACTCAAACACACTGCAGACAAATTGAAAGGGAATTCTGAAAGATGTTCAGGCATTGAAATAGTTCATCACAAGAATCTGGGTGAATCTCCACAAAATTATACCAAGTGGAAAAGTAACGATGTAATTTTATTAACTACATGATTTGTTTTATAGAATATTCTTAAAATTTTTAAAATTAGAACTAGAAATGAGATTAGTGATTTCCAGGAATTAAAGAGGAAGCGGAGTGGGAGGAAAGTAACTGGGACTTTGAGAGATCTTCATGATAACAGAAATTTCCTGTATTTTGATTACATCAGTGTCAGTCCCCACATTGGTATATGAGATCTGTCTATATTATCCCTTACAACTGCATGGGTACTTGTAATTATTTGAAAATAAGTTACTCATTAGGGTTTTTTTTTTTAAATAACAATATGGTAAAAGTAACTGCATAGAACTCAATGATAAGAAAAGATTTTAGTGGTCATTTTTAGAACAGATACCATATTCTAGACAATAGTCATTTGATCATTTTCATTCTAATTCATAGAATTATTTGCATATATGCTAAAATATGTGATTATGTGAATAAAATTTGGAAGTTTGTTTAAGTTTTGGGTATTAATGACTTGCAAAATATAATCAAAGGCACCCAGTCTTTGGAGCAATAGTCTAAATTAATCTTGTGGAAGCATGAAGACCGTTCTAGTATGAGTTAAGTGCCAGCTGTATTTAACAAAGAAACAGCCGGGTAAAAAAAAAAAAAAGATACCTTTCTTGCTTCTCTCTCATCTCTTCTAATTTTTCTTAAGAGATTTGCTTTGGTAAAGCTCTACTTTGAGAATGTGGACATACTTCCTTTTAATTTGGAACACAAGAAAATATGATAGGCGTTCAATAAATCATTGTTGATTTGGCCCCAATGTTCTTGCTTTGCCTGCTGTGCTTGTCTATTTTTTTTCAAAGCTCAGAAGTTTGTGTAAGACCTTAAAGTGGAGGGATGATGGTCAAGAAGATGTACAAACAAGTATCAGCACCAGCTCTCCTCAGGACCCAATTTAAAGTTGCAGAGAGCACCTTCCACACCTACTGTATTCCTTTACCTGTTGGCAAAAAAATGTAAAGAAACCAACAAGTGTATAATTATAATGTTTTAGTTTTAAAGGCCTAGGATTCTGTCATAGACATTTTCCTCAAAGATGGGTCACAAACAATACTCAATACCCACAAATTAAATGAAAAGAGGATTACTTTGGTTCAGTTTGTAGAAGTTTTAGTTTACAGTCGAGTGGCTCCAAGGCAGGATTGTGTGCAAGAAAGGCATAGTAGAAGAAGTTGAGAGTGAAGAAAGCTGGGAAATGAAATAAATCCTTCCAGGCCACACCTCTAGTGACCCTAGCTCCTAACAGCAAGTCAGCTAAGAGGCCCTCATGAAAATAAGCACATGAATAGTTCTTGTGGCAACATCTCATGCTTCTTTTCATGCATCAGAAAAGAAAGGATAAGAAATCTTGAAATTATTTACAATTCTGGAAAGTTGACTATGTCAGTGGCTATCACAGTGCTAAAGCTCTTAACTTCCTCTAACTGGGAGCATAAACTGAGACAGCAATACAGTACAAATTTGAAATGGAAATGATGGTTATGATTACTATTTGGCCCCATCCTTTTTACACAATATAGCTCCGAATGCCACAGAACAAATCTTTTAGCCTGAGAAAAGCATTAAAATCAGGAGCAGCTGGTGGAAGTGCATGCTCCTATGTTACAAAACCCACAGTATTCACATCTTTGAACCCTGATTGCCAACCCCAGCACTCTCCATGTGTACCTGGTGCCTGAGTAAGCAGGTCCAGGAAGGGCAGGCAGGTGAGCACCAATCTCTGCTCCATGAGCAAGCCAGCCAGGGGTCAGAGGCCTTCCTTTTGTACTTGAAAAGAAGCTAATTCCAAAGCTAGCACTGTACTACTAAGGGGAGAAGCATGTAGAAAAGAAGGAGCTGCATTCAGAACCACAGCTCAGAGCCTTCAGGCTTTGTATACACCCAACTGTGATTGCCAGGTATTCCTTTAGCGATTCATCTTCCAAGCCCCTGAAGGATGAGCTGATGTAATACAGGAACATGAGGTTGGTAGATTACTGCCTGGAAAGGAAGTTTCCCAGAACCATACTACCTTCTGCTGAGGTTCTGTTACAATGAGGTGCCCAGAACCTTGGATGATAGTTGGTTTTACAGTTAGCTCCTTTGATGTGGTTCATAACTGTTTCTTTAAAACACTCATACTACATTCCATTGTTTAAGAGGTGAACAGCAGGAGGAATAGCAAGTCCATGCCCATCCCTACTTACCAGAGGTAACATTAAGCTGATGAATATTGTAGCAGCCCTCTGGCCACAGCTCCTTTGACTTCTGCACAGGACTGAACAAGTGAGAACAAAACCAGGAAGAAAAAAAAAAAGAGCTGGTGTCTATGTAGATCTTGACTTCTATGATAAGCCAGAAAGAAGTTAAGGAGTAGAATTATTAAAAGCCAGGCATCAATTTTTCTGTTTTTTAAATTGAGCTATAATTTATTAATACTATAATGCACAATTCACAATGATCATCCCAGTAGGCATAATTATTAAGTACTCAGATATCTAAAAGTAACATTAACATACTAGCCTCGTTTCTGCTTGGTTTTCTAGTAAAACTGTAACTCTTTTCCTCTAAAGATCAAATGTTGGGCCAGTTGATAAACAGAGAAGAGAATAACCTGCCTCTCCCTTGGCAAAAGAATTTTATGAGTTGGAGCAAGGAAAGATAAACTTCAGGAAGAAAGAAGTTCTCTGAGTAAGCCAAATTTTAAATAAAAATTTTGGTATTACAGAAATCTTGAAACCGGTCATTTTAAAAAAAATACTCTGATTTTTAAATTAATTTTCCAATCATTTTTATTGACATAATTTCCCCAAGTGAATCAAACTCTGAACTTAAGTTGAAAAGTTCTAAATGCTATGAATTTTGTGGGTAAATACTATTTTTAATGTATAAGTTTTATTCAAAACAGAGCTGAGTTTTATTTTTTGGTAGTGCTGTGCTTCAAGTTTATGGCCTTGTGCATCTAGGCAAGCCCTCTACCAGTGAGCTACACGGCCAGCCTGCACGGTAGTACTGTCTTTTAGATGAGGTTTTTCCAAATCCTGAAACATCAGGCCAATTTGAGGTACTTACTAAAAATGTAGCCTCACTTCACATTTACACTTGAACCTTGAAGAATCTACATTACATCAACTGATATCGAAGCCAGAAACCCTGAAAAACAGTTTAGAAATCCAAATTCAAGAGCACATAGGCAACAGTCCCAGTGAATATCTATAGTGCCCAGAACTATAACAACTAATCCCTTTTTATTTTTGTTTTAATTCTATCAGTGTCACTTTGGTGGCAGACCCTAAGCATGAGCAACTCTATCCGAAAGATAGGCTCACAATTGTTAAAGAGCACATTACAGGCTCAACATCGGATCCACATTCACCAGGTTCAAAACCTAATATGGCTGTTACCAGCTGTGTGGCCTTGGGCGTGTGGCTTGACCCCCTTGCTACTCCACTCTTTGCAACTGTTACAATGAAAGTGACATATTTTTGGAATCTGCTAATACTTTTTGTACAGGTTATCAGGACTAAGGAGGGGTTGACAGTGCTGCCCACTTACACTGGTGGCAGGAAGTAGTACAACTGATGTTCATAATTCACCGTTCTATATTTGCAAACTTGCCTATTTGCCAACACTTGTCAACCCCAGGTGGACACTTGTGGCACTTTTGTGGTCACTGTGAACATGTGCAGAGAAACAAAAACGTGGTGCACCCTAAGCACACAGGCTTCCAGCTATGGTGGATCAAGGAGACACTGTCTTCTTACTTCAGCTCTGACTGCAAACCTACGTCCTTCTCACCATCTCTCTAATGTGTGCTTGTCATATTCTTTGACTTTTTGATGACTTCACTGTATAAAATGGCCCCAACCACCCTGAACACTAGAATGCTATCTTGTGTTTCTAATTGTAGAAAGCTATGACAGGCCTTATGGAGAAAATGGTGTACTTAGTCAAACTTTGTTCAAGCACCAGTTGTAGTGTGTTTGTCATCAGTTCAATGTTAATAAGCCAACAGAATATATATTAATAAATAAGGCATTTCTAAACAGAAATGCATGTGACACCAGGTTCTTACTGGGTCCGTTGGACAGAGGCTCATAGGACTGGGAACCTCATATCAAATCTCCCCTAGGTGTTCAGTATCTGTCAGCTCAGTGTCTGCTGTGACTTTACAGAACAGAACTATAGCCAGTAATGAGAACTGATGGTACACAGAAAGGGCTTCAAAGTGCTGCCAGGTGCACAGCTACTGTCTCCCAAGTATTTGACCAATGAAAGAGTCTGGATTGAGTTTATACCAATGCCAGATCCCACTTGTAGGGAGGCCATAGCAGAACCCCAGGAGGAAGCAGGTGGGGTAAATATCTCCAAGGTCTTTCCAAAGAAGAAGCTGAAGAGTCAACACAAAGGGAATTATTACTGATCAGGGCAGATTTCATTGCTGGAATTCCCAGAGGTCTCAGAGCTTTCTCCAGGCAGCAATGCTGCATTAGCCAGGGGTCAAAGGTACAGGAAGAGGCTACCACGATGCTATGTCCTGGTCCCTGCTCCAGGTGAGTATCCAAATTGTCAGAAGGGCTGTACAAAAATTGACTAAGGCAAATTCCTCAGGCTCATCTTACAAATTCTGGTTCAAATTTTCTCTAGCCAGAAACAGGCAGCTGTAGCTAAAGCAGCTGTCGAACTCAGTGTAGGACAAGCATTTGGGTAATGGAAAGAGCTCTTCTTTCAGATGAGAATGCAGCTTTTCACGGTGGCACACACCTGCAATCCCTGCACTGGGGAGACTGAAGCAGAATCGTGAATTCGAGGCCGACCTGGGCTACCTAATAAGACCTAGCCTCAAAAACAAGTCAAGGCAAAAACAAAACTACGATGGATCTGAGTTCAAAGCCAGCTACATGGCCTTGGGCAGGTAATTGAAACTCAGTGAGCTTGGCTTTCTTCACCGGTAAGGTGATGCTGTAACTCTAACCTTGGAACTTCATCTTTGAGAATAAACTTGAAAGGTGTATAAACTGCCAGATCCAGTGTCTGGCGTGCCAGACATCCAATATACATCAGGCTGATTTTCCTCCTTGGTTTGCTTTTACTCATGTTCCCATATTCTCCTTTTAGGTGTGGACTTGACTCTGCCCCGGAAGCTGTTGAATTACTTTCCAACACGGTGGAGGGTTGAGCAAATCACTCAGCATCCTCCTCCTCCTCCAACTGGCTGGGCTCATCCCTGAGTGCAGGGGAGATAGGTATTAGGGTACTCAGGCAAGGATTGGGAACACTCAGCTCAGTCCTTTTATCCCCATATGTCCTCTGGGAAGGCTGCCCAGGCTGGGAGATGGGTGAGAGTGTGCACTTGATGGGAAGCACTCTTTTCTCTGGTCTTATGTCAGTGTCTATTAGCAACTTGATTTGGAGCACTGGGACCTGGCAGATGTTATCACGAATGACCAGATAGGGAATATGGACAACAACTTTTCAGTTGCATCTGCTACCAGCCAAGTCTTCCCCAGAGTCACCTACAAGCTCTCCCATCTGTAGGCAACTGTTCAGGGTGAGGACCTCCAGGGGCATGAACAACAACTCTAAAAGAGAGGATGAACTGATTTTAGGAAATGGGCCCAATCAGCTTTCTTACCTCTATATTTTTTGTCCCTGACACTTGGCCCAAACCTGCTTCTCTTCCAGGCCCTGGACATCCTTTTCTCTAATTCCTACCCAAAGTTCTCTGAAGTTCAAATTTCTCTCCAGTGTGCTTTGTGCTACTCCCAACTGCCATCATTCATATTATTGTTGGATCTTGAGTAAAGGCTTATAAAAGAGAAAGACTTCTTTTCTAGTGGCAAAGCCATAACCTCCTGGTGATCTTATTAATTTCTCTTTGACTCCTTCGTAGTCAACTTGTAAAGACATCAGCCCTCTGGCACACTGAGCTGAAGCACTAGATGATTTCCCTTCTGTTCTCTTGACTAGGTTTGGCTTGAGCAGTTTCCAGAGTTCGCTGAAGTTCAGTCCTGACCATTAGAAAGTGGACATCATATGATCATGCATCAAAGTGCTTTGAAGTTGAATGGAATTTTCCTAAACTTTCAAGTATGTTCCATGGCCATCTTCCATCCTGACTGCAGAATGACGACAGCTCAGTCAGACTGTGGAGAGTTGAGAGGCCATTCACAAATACATGTACTATATTACCTGACATTTACTGAATACTTACATTGTGTTCAGTACAGTTGTGTCTTACATGAATGAATGCCAATTTTCATAACCAAGTCGTGGTTATGAGGATAGTCAGAAATGGAGGGACTAAGTAATTTGAGCATGAGCTCAAAGCTTGAAAGCGACAGTGTCAGGATCAGAAACCAAGTGGAATGTTCTCAGAAGCAGGAGTCACATTTCCTATGCTAGGTTTGACAAAACATTTTCCAAGCTAAGAAGACATTGAGTCTTAAGGTTCTTGACACCCAAGAGACCATAGAGAAGTGGGAAGTACTGAGTTTTGGAGTACTCAGTCACCCAGTCCCCACCCATCTCACTAGGCATCTGCTCAAGCCACAGCCCTCTGCTTTTATCTGTTGTAGACAGTGAGCTTCCACGTAAGTCTTCACTTGAAAGAGGGCATCTGAAGGAAGTGTGTAGCTCAGCAGACTGTTCCATTAGTCAGGGACTCTATGGTTGGTGTTCCTAACTCTGGTACCCAGCGGGAAATCTGGCAGATGATCCCTGCCTCACATCTGTTTGTTGAATGAGTGGATGAGCGGATAATGTTCCCGCCCGCACCTTTCTTTTTCTTTTCTTTTTTTTTTTTTTTTGAGACGAAAAAAACCTGTGTGACAAAGTGGCAGAGGCAGCAAGCCTGACATTCATCCCGTGAACCCAGAGGCCTCCTCTGTAAACTCTAGGGGTTGGGTAACAAAACCTCAAGTTTCAATACAACTCTAAATTTCTATGAGTCAACAACCAGGATTCCAGAACTGAGAGCCAGTTTCACACCTTAAGTGTCAAGCACATCTCTTATCTCTGATTTCTTATTTCTAATCTCTTATCTCTATCAGGGGACTCCTGTGCTTTCTGAAGGGAATGCACAAGGCAGATTGTGTGATGCTCTCTCTGGGAACTATCCTGGGGAAAAAGTAATATTAACCATTTCTGTTAAGAAAAAAACAGACATAGAGAAAAGCAGACATAGGAAAGAAACAGACATATATGGATAGTTATTTTCAACTAGTCAAGAATGCTATATGACAAAAGGATCATTAAAGAAATTCATCTACGAAGTGAAAGAATTACACAGGCCAAAATGTTACTACACTCTTAGTGGAAAGCCTCACTATTAGAGGATTACACCAGTCAGATAGCGGTCCTCAAACTGATCTGTATGTGTTAAAAGTCAAACATATCAACGCTAAACTGCACCACAGATATCTAGTATTTTATAGGAGCATTGAGAAAACCTGAAAAAGTATAGTATTTATTTGGGGAGGTTATTTTGAAGGAGGCACTGCAGATGGAACCTAGGGCCTCCAGGATGCTAATTAAGCCCTTCACCACTGAGCTACACCCCCATCCTCTAAACACAGCATTTAAAATGAGATTCTGCATTACCTTTGGCCAAAGCCTCTTTCATTATCTCCCTGTGGGTGTTATAACAAATATCCCCAAAATGGGTAGCTTAAAACCATAAAAATGTATTGTTCACAGTTCTGGAGACCAGAAGATCCCAGTGAAAAATACTGGGCTGCAGTCAGGGTGTCTTCAGGATCATGTGCCCTTAGGGACGTTAGGGAATAGGCGATTCTTCCAGTGTCTGGTGGCTGCCACAATTCCTGATCTGTTGCTGTGTCACCAGCATCTCTGCCTCCACCTTTGTGGTACACCCTCATCTTCTATATGTCTATTCCCACTCTGCCTCCCTCTTATAGGAATATTTATGATTGTGTTAAGAGCCCACCCACAAAATCCAAGGTAAAATCATTTCAAGAACCTTAGTTTTACCACATGCTTTGCCACTGTAGTGGATTGATAACTCGTGGTCAACTTATAACTCCCAGCTGAACTGAGTAAGCGTGGTTCTGGGTATAGGCGGCCCACCTGGGGATTGTTGCCAGCAGCATAAGAGGCTGTTGTGAGCTGAAAGGCTAGTGGGAGAATAGGAAGGCTGTTGGAGCTGGTAGAAGCTGTAAGGAGCTGTAGGTTGTTTTGAAGGAACTCATCATGCTGGCTTTCCTGATGAACTTGGCTGTTTTCATTCTCCAAGGAGCTCAGGACCTTGTTAGCACTAAGAATAGCTTTGATTCACTTTGAGAAGCTCTGGTCCTCATTCTGAGCATCACTTCTGGGCTCCAGAGGGGAAGAAGGTGACTGCGTTGGCTTCCCTAATGGGAACTCGGCCATCTTGATCATCGGAGGAGCTCGGGACCTCACTGTTGCTGAGGATGGCTGTGGTACCTTTTCAGGGAGCTCTGGTTCTTCTGAGTGTCACTTCCTGGGTGCAGTGCAGATCCCTCAGCCTGCTAGCGCAGATCATTCATCTTTCTGGCACAGACTTCCTAGATTCCACCACTGACTTTTGGGCCTTCGCAGCACAGATCCATGAAACAGGCCTGCATGGGACACTGTTGTGGTTTCTGGGCCTTTAGCTGGATTTGTGGGAGGCATTGTTATAAGCTCTAGGTATTCAGCTAGACTCACGCAGGACATTTGCGGGAGACCCAGGTCCTTGGCTAGTTTCCTTGGTCTTTGTGTGTGGACAGATTTCCTGCACTCTTTTGTACATCATTCTTTGGGTGATTATTATAAATAATCTTATAGAATATGTATCCTGTATTATATTGTGTTCCCCTAGCAAAATAAGCCCCAAACCAACACAGCCATATAAGATAATATTTACAGGTTGTGGGGATTAAGATTTGTTATCTTTGGAGGATGTGTTTCAGTCAAGTATGGCCTCCAAAGCTCAGTACAAATTACTCAGTGCTGGCCTAGTGCAAGACCCCAAAGCGTCAGAGGAGTCTGAAAAAGAATCAAACACTATAACCCACATTCATGGTCAGTGTAGATGCTAGAGAGGCCAGGGATAGGAGTGATTGTGGAGAGAGGAGGAGGGGAGGGGGTTTTCCCCTCGCACTGGTCCTGGAAGTTGCTGGGGATTAGCGTGGAGCACAGTGACAGAGTTTGTAACCTGATTTGCATCCTCACAGAGTTTGCAAAGTACAGACCTTGGTCCTCATTCTTTTCTGGCAAAAACATAATGACAGAGGCTGTGAACACTGGCTCTGGCAGGAAGAACCAAGAGAAGGAGAAGTGGCACTTCATGGAGAGAGGAAAACCTGTTCATCGGCCGCATGAGAAGCCCAGACAACATGCACGACTTCCCAGGTGCAAATGGCACTGAGATCCAGCAGAGGGTCAAACGCCCAGGTGCAGGAGGACTCATCACCAGGAGCCAGAGAACTAGCACTGTTTCACTAGAAAGGTTGCAACCAGAAATGCCCAAAAGGAGAAGTGCTGACTGGGCTGGGATATCTTTCATGCCCAAGTCCAATCCAATGTCTGATTACATCTGTGCCCACCAAGAAAGATCTGGTCCCTTCCCCTCCCTCAGCTTCAGCCCCAGAGAAGTTTGAATCAATGTCATGAGGCAGGAACAGGGTGATAAGAAAAGCCCAGTGTCATATTTTGAACCCAAGACAGGCCCAGGACAGGAGGAGAAAAGCAGAATGATATCACTTCGGGTGAAGTTTGTAGTTTGGACACCTACAACGGACAGGCCATTTAAAATGACTGATTGATTTCTGCAACAAGATTTATCTTAGGATTTAAAGAACCTGAAGCACATTTAGTGGTGAAAGGTGAGAAGGTCCTCAGGTTTGCTTCAGTTTTCATCTAACCCTAGGGAAATGAACTCACTTCCACAACTACAGAAGTGGCCATTAGCCAGCCACCAGGGGGGTCTCAGGCTGGTACTCCACACCCTGTGGTTATTGCAAGTCACACATTATTCTGGGTCTCCACTGCCAGCCTCCCAGGGAATGTGGATCAACGCGCTGAGCTCTACCAACATTGTGAGTCACTCCTGACTTCAGGACACCCTTACCCAGCTGGCCAGGGATCTAGAACTGGTGCCCTGGGCCCCAGTGGCATTGTGGATCATGCCTGAAGCCCTGGAAGTCCTTAGTTATCTGCCTGGGGAACTCAGACAGATGTTCCAAGTCCTGCTGAAATTGTTGGTTGTACCCGAGGCCCTGAAGAGACAGGTACGCTCTATCAGAAGCCTGAGGACCTCAATCAGGCACTGCACATTCCACTGACACTGTGAGTCAGCCTGAGGCCCCGGGTGTCCTCAGTCAACTGCCTGGGGACTCTGGTCCTGAAGGCCAGTGCTCTGTTGCCATCCGGGCTCTCATCTGAGCTCTCATCTGCATTCCATAAACTTTCTGGGGATCTTGGACCTGGTGGGATACCGCCTGCTGCCATCATGGGTCAACCCTGACAACCAGGGAGGGTGAGGCCCAGTACTTCACCTCCCAACATCCACAATGGCAAGAGGAAGGTCTAAAATGCAATCTCAGAACTCCACCCCAACCAGAACAAGTCCAGGAGACATGAACATAGGGGAACTTGGAAGTTACACCCCTGAAGTCTCTGAAATGATCACAACTGAAGTAAAGAAACCACTCCATAAGGCCATAGAAGAAATCAGATCAGAAATAATTTTGCAGATTAAAAAATGAAATCACGACTACAGAATGGATGCAAATGCCCTGGTGAGAGAGAAGATAAGGCGGCTTTTTGTATGTACCTTATCCAGCCGAATCCATTCACTGTCATTTTGCATTTCTTTTCATTATTGATCTATTTATTATTTAGGCTAGAAGGCTGGATTTTTCCATTGTTCTTAAACCACAAGGCAAGGTGACTGCAGATACGTGTGCTAGTCAGAGTCTCCTATGTCTTTTGTTTTCAAAGATCAACAGCACAAATCACCTGTAGAATGTATGTCCTTAATCCCCGGGTTACAAGGATTGCTGGATCAGCAGAGGGGCCTATGTTTTCACAATTAGCTTAGTAGTTGACCTCACTCACTATTTAAAGAGCTACAGTTCATTTAGCTCCCAAATGTCACCCAAACAACAAATGTCATTTTAGAAATAGCATTGTTCTCTAGGTACAAAGTTCACTGTGTTCCTCATGCTTTCAGGGTCTGGGGGTGCCCCTGCCTTTTATCACCCTTTGTAGTTACTACAAATGTGATAATCTCTGCATTTATCTGCTCCTCATGTTAAGCTACCTTAACAGTTGAAGCAGACAAAGAAAGCCAAGAATGGAATAAAAGAGTCTGAGTCCAGGGTTCCCTCTTCTGTGTCTCCTCTTTGTAGACTCAGGCAGTGAACCTGAAATGTGAATCAAGGTGACGAACAGAGTCACGGTTTCCCGTAATCTCCGGGGGCCCTGGCCACATCATCCTTCTAGGTTTCATTCATTCTGCTCGGCTTAGCCCAGGACACAAATAAATGCATGGAAACAGCCCTAGATTGAAAGTCAAGGAACTGCAGTGTGGTCTTGGCTATGTACCCTCCGTTTCCATGTCATTCTTCATCCAAGCTGTGGGCATTTGTTGGCCTCATGACTCATTGGACGAGATCATGGAAAGCAAATGAATCCTAGATCAGGGAAGTGCTCATATCCATGTGCAGTGGCAGAGAGGGACAGTAGTTGGTTTTCTGTCATTTTAATGGACGTACTGACTCTTCCATTAAGGATGATGAATTGAGCACACTTAGTTCCTGTCTGTATCCTTAGTAAAGTGGAGGTAGAATGTTTCAGGAAGGGCTTCAAAGTCATGGAGACAAAGAGATTGGGGTGCAAGCTAATGAAGCAAACGTGTGTGTGTGTGTGTGTGTGTGTGTGTGTGTGTGACATTTTTACAAAGTAAGACAAATGGTAAGTGACACGAATTCTAAACATTTGCATTCTAGGTCATCAGGAAGGTAGGTTGAGAAATAATTTGGTTTACATTTAGAACCTTGAAAAGCCCCAGGAATACACAGCACAGGAAGTAAGGGTAATGGGGGTGGGGTTAAAAGGAGACAGTGGTTTCAAAGGCTAGTCACATGGCACTTATTTGTACAGATCTCCTCCACAAGTTGGCACTGATAGGCAAGAATCCCTCCCCTGTTCTCTGCACAAGTTTCTCCTGGAAATGCTCGGTGCCACCACAGACACCCCCACCTCAAGTTACAAATATGGTTTGTGTCCCTCTCTTTCCCAGGAGCAAATAACCAAGGACACAGCCGAGACTCAGATAAGAAAGGCAGATTGCAGAACTGTACAAGAAAAAAAGAGCAACTTGGACAAAACAAGATACTCGACAAGGGTATGAGAATTATTCTCCATCCCCCATCAAAACAAACACATAAGCAAAGAAAAAAGCAAACCACAGGCCTTACCATTAATCCTATTATTTAAAAACAAGAGTAGACTTAGGAAAGGAAAGAGTAATCATATAGTAAGCTTTCCACACAGCTCAGCCATAAACAGTTCAGGCAGCTTTCCAGTGGTTCTGCCACAAGAAGAAAATATTTTTAAATAATTGAGTTTCTACTGGATATGGACTTACCTTCTTCCTCAGCATTATCACCCAAATAATACAGTCTAACAACTATTTGTGTAGGATTTACATTATGTTAAAGGACATAAGTAATTTATAGATAAATTATATAGGAGAATATAGTAGTTTCCATATGAATACTGTGGCATTTTCTATAAGGAGATTGAGCATCTGCAAATTTCAGTGCCTCTGCAGGTTCTGGAAACAATTTCCTGGACATACTCATACCAGTGTGTTTGCATAGTCCAAATCGTGGAAGCAAGCAGCATGAGCCATGACACCTACGACGTCATTTTCCTGGTGGGATGGTAGAATCAGTGCTTACAACTGAATGCAGAATTACATCATAAAACAGAACTAACAAGCCACAGAGACATCAACACAAAAGAAATAGGAGAAACAATTGAAAACTGGAACCATGAGAATGAGGAAACAGGACAGCTAGAACAGTAAATAGGGGACTGATAGACACACATTTGGCAATGAGTTTTTGGAGACTATTAGACATTTTAAGCTGCATTTCATATTTATATTAAAAATTTGAGTGATGAATGAGCTTATGATGTAGAGTCAGAGTGCCGGGCTTTGGGCGAGTGAAGGTAAAAGTTGAAGTGGGGTCAGGGAAAGCGTGTCTGGTAGGGGGACATTGGGTAGAGCCCTGCAGAAAACAAGAGACAAGCTGTGCCTCCGTCTTGATGGACAGAACCATCAGTTTGAAGTGCTTGGGCCAGAAATGTGTGTATTTTCTTTAAGTGACAGTCAGGAGGTCGATGAGCTCTTGGGAGGAGGGGGACAGCAGGTGGCAGGGAGTTGTAGGCCATTGTAAGACTTTGGCTTTGGGGTTGTAGTCAGGGCTATATAATGGGAATCCTTTGGAGATTTGAGCAGCAGAGTGACAGGATGGAAATAATGTTTCAAAACTCTCTGGTCAATCAAAAAACAACCAAATGACCTCTTTGCTGTATTAAAAATAGACAAGCAGGATCAAAGAAGGGAACAGAGAAGAGGAATAAAACAGTACTGTAATTTTCCAGGAAAGATACTCTGCTGTTTGATTGTCAAATGAAGATTGTGATAAGGAGCTGGTGACATATCACTGCGGCATCAGAGTCTGTTTCCATTTCAAAGGTATAGATAGAAGGACTCACTGGGCGCTTCCTCATGAAGTACACGGAGAAAGCAGAGTTGTGGTTGACACCGCACCACCGGGATTCTACTTCTCCCCCAATTCTGCACAACTGCATCTGTCTCTCACCTCCGCCGCCCATCACTGGGCTTCAACCCAAGTCTCCACGTGTCAAGTAATAACCTGGTGCCTAAGGGCCCCAAAGTCACATCTCATTCAGTAACCATGAGGCTTATTTCATACATACACATCAGCTATGGTAAGGGCCAGTATGGGGCTCCAACCTTCCAATCGATCACTATTACCCAGAAGATGTAGTACAAGCACCGGACCCACCTGAAGTACAGGCAGACGTGGTTCCATAGTTGAGGAATTAAGGACACCTTTCTAAGCAAGCAAAACAAACAAAGGAAAAAGAAACCCAGTTACTACAGTTCAACCCCTAGCTATAAAGCAAATTGTTCTTTCTTTAAGAGGAATCCTCTTTCCCTAAAACCTGAAGGTTCTACCTTTTCCTCAAATCTCAGAGCAACTTGAGACTCGAGTACTCACTTCAAAGGAATATTGCACTTTCAATATCAAACAGTAAGAGACCAAATTAAAGTCACCATAATCCTAAATCTGGCTTCAGGATCCAGGTCAACCTGTCACTCAAAAGCGGGTGGAATAGAGGAGGGGGAAGGGGTAATATCTCTTCAATAAGTTGCTGGAAAGGTCCTCCAACCAGGCCAGCTTCGTGATTGAAGAGGCACATCCCTCAAATGCTTTAGCAAAAAGTTGGAGGGAGAAGAGTTTCCGATCAGTTCTTTGAACATATTGAGATGTTTAGAGCAAGGCATGCCTGCGTTTCCATCATCTCCAGGACTTTCTGCCCTCTTCACTTAAGGATTCTCAACCCTAGATCAGCTCCACCTCTAGGCTTTATGTGCTTTGGAAAAACCTTCCTGCTAAAGAACTGAGAAAACAGCCCCTGGTCTCCAGGCATTTACATGTTATGACAACACAGGATCTTGAAATGTGTGCTTAGGAAATAATCAGGAGGCCTTGTGTGCCACACCGCCAGCTGCCAGGCCGTGTTACTAGTGTTGATGCTTGTCTCTGTCATCAGTCTGACCGCTGAACCCACTGTGGTTGACATCTTTATCCTCCCTTCTAGAACACCTGCCCCACAGTGTGTGAGAAAGAACTGCTTGGTGTTGAGTTTCCCCCATCCCAAATCATCATGGGCTGTTTATAGTAAACACTGCACACTAGTGAGGCTTTATTGATCTTTTTTCCCAGATACTCCTCCAGCACTGCCTACCCTGCTCCCGTTTTTGTTCTTCTGCCACCTGGCAACAGCAAATGTGGCTCCTCTTGCTTTTCTGCATACCAGAGGCAATGATAATATTTACCATGGAAGGTAGACAACCTTCTCGCAGTCTTCACAGCCCTGGCACTCGGACAGTGCTGAGGTCCAAGAGACCCAAGAGCCAGGCAGGAGTGCTTCCCAGGCATGCCCACAGAAGTGTTTGATTCTGACCCAAACTCTGCTTGAGATGCTGGATGGAAGACCCCAGTCTGGTCATCTGGAGCAGGGATGACACTAATCAGGGGACACTAGAAGTTTCCAAAAATTGAGGAAATTTGCTTCTAGGCATTCAAGAAAAGGTTAGATTTCCTCTCAAAAATGGTTACAGAGGAGATTAATACATCAGGCTAAATTGGATCAACTATCTCTAAGACAAAGGTCATACAGCCAAAGGGCTCAAGAACAATCCTTGAATATACAAGAAGAAAATGTTACAATTTTTATGAGAGAGAGAGAGAGAGAGAGAGAGAGAGAGAGAGAGAGAGAGAGACTCCTGAATTGAAACACTTGCTTAAATGATTTTTATTGGCAAAGATAACTGGCCAAAACAATTGGAAGACCATTAAATTAGTAGATCGTAATGCTCTCATCTCACACTGAAGGTCTGTGGTTCTGTAGTTTTATGTCCTGGACAAGCTGTGCCTACGTAGACTGGGAAAAGGAAGGGAGGTGGAGGCAGACCCTTGGTCTGTCTGTGGTAACTTTGCACCGCTCAGGACTCTAGGTTGCTCAACCTCTTGTGGGAGCCGGGTCGTGACCAGCTCAGGGGCAGCGGATAGGGAGGTCACAGGCACAGGACAGAGGACGGCCTGGTTACTGCCTCTTGGGGTCACCTAAAGGCCCCCCCCCATTCCTCTGGAAAGGGGCAATTCCATCAGGCATTGAAACCAGGCGGAGCAGATAAAAAAATATATGGTTTCTAATCTTTGAAGACTGGGCAGTCTCGATGAAATCACCTTATCCTAGTTCTGCTTAGGAAGTTTGAAGCAGGCTGTATCATCGTCAGGTTTAAACTGGAAATGTCTGTCTATTGGTCATCGGGAACCGCTTTGGTCACTTTGTACTGCCGCGGTTTTTAATACAATTTTTCTGAATCTTTTCACTTCGTTTTACTCTCTTCTCATTTACCTGTTTTGTACGCCTTTTCACTTTGTCCTCTTTCCATTATTTATTCTCACCTTCCTCCGGTCTCCTAAGAATGTGTGCCAGCTTACCTTCTCTCTCACTTCAGGCAGTAGAAATGTCCCTGACCCCATTCCAACAGGCAATCGTTTTGGAAAGGTCTGGAGAGAGTCTCAACCTTTATTTCTGTTGCTCCTATCCCCATCAGTGCTTTAAAATATCCTGCCAAACTCATCCTGCCTGGAAAAACTCCCATCCCATTCTTTTAAGAATATAACTTAGATGGCACCTCTGCCAAAAAGCCTTCCCTGATTTTTAATGCACTGTTATCACATAGATCTAAATTTTCCCCCAAAAGGCTCATGTTCAGAGGTGGAGCTTTCAGAAGGTAATTAGACCACAAGGGTACTAACCTTAAATCAATTGATAGATTCATAGCATAAGAGGCTGTTATGATATGAGGTTCTGTTGGAGGAAGGAGGTAACTAGGCAGATGACTGTAAATGACCCAGACCTTCACTCTGGCTCTTTCCTGTGCAATGTTCCCGGGCTATTATGAAACAAGCAGTCTCCCTCCACCGTTCCCTTCTGCAACGATATTTCACCCTCAGAGCTAGCCAGCCATGGACTGTAACCTCTGAAACTGGGAACTTAAATATAACTCTCCTCTTTTAAGTGGTGTGTGCCATGTATTTGTTCAGGGAGGGAAACCTGACCAATAGGTACACCATCCCAACAAACTATCCCTACCATTTTTGTACCCTTCCAAACACGGTTTTTGCTTATGAGTGCCAATGGCATTAGTGACATGATATACTAACATTTCCACCTCTCCCTACCAGTTTGTGAGCTTTGCAAGGCCAAGGCTGAAATATCATCCCACAACTGCTAGCCCAGCAGCTGATATGAAAGCAGCTGCTCCATACAGTGAGTAAAGGAAGGAAAGAGACATGAAGTAGGGT
>PVLD010023772.1:0-26784 GCA_004027595.1 Dinomys branickii | reverse complement strand
TGGGCTTTCCTTTATAGGTGATCTGTTTCATTTCTCTGGCAGCTTTTAATATTGTGTTCTTTTGCTGGATATCTGGGATCTTGACTATTATATGCCTGTGTGTGTTTTTCTTTGGGTTATGGATCATTGGGGTTCTATATGCCTCGCTTAACTGAACTTCAGTATCTTTTACCTTGTTTGGGAAATTTTCTGCTATTATACAGAAAATATTCTTTTTATATAGTTTGTGTGGTCTCCTGCTGTTTCACACACTCCTATAACTCGAATATTGTTACGTTTTTGCCTCATCTTGCAGCTGTTGGATTGACTTTTCTTGTGTCTTTGATGATGTTATGAGATTCTTCCTTTCATGCTCATAAGCCTCCATGCTGTCTTCAAGTTCTGAAATTCTATCTTCGGTTTCATTGAAGAGGTTTTGCAAGCTTTTAGTGTAAGTTTTCAAATCCTGGCATTCTCTTTGGACCTGTTTCATTCTTGGTAAATTCATTCCTAAATTGCTCTTGTAATGTTTCCATTTGTTTCCTATTTTCTTCTAGTCTTTTATCTATTTCTTCTCTATGTGTATGGAACATTTCTTCCATCATTGTTTTGAGCTCGTTTTTTGTCTGGGAGATCATTGCAGGTCTGTGGCTTATTTCTGCTTTAAGCTCTTTTATGGCCTGTTGGAGTTGTTTCATTTCGGATGCAATCGTTTCATAACTTGCAAGTATGTGGCTTCCCGGTTCCCCTGTATCCTCACATTCAAAACTTGTTGTGGGTGGGGTTGAGTTTTGAGACTGCATTTTGTTCCTCTGTTTTCCCATTTTTGGGTATCAGATTCAAACTGTGGAGCTATAAATTCCACAGACAGTTCAGCAGGCAAAGGTCTGCTGCAGAGGCTGCTCCAATGATTCCTTCTCTTTGGGAGAATGTCCCTTAAGCTGTCTGCTGAGATTTTCGGTTCTACTCCCTACCCCGAGACCTGGCTGGGGCACATAAACAGCTCCCCGCCCCAGTGCCGTTGCAGACAGTGGGCACTCAGGTGTTCCTCCCTGGGTTGAGCTCCTCCCCACCTCACAAATTGCATCGGAGCGTCCAGCCTGCTCTTCCGACCTGGGGATCCTGCAGTCAGTAAAGCTGCTCGGATGTCCCTCGCTGGGCGGAGCTTCTTCCCGACTCAGACAAAACCGGTCAGGGCACCCAATCAACTCACCCTGCGATCGTGCAGACAGGAATGCCGCTCAGATGTATCTCCCTGGAGCGAGCTTCTTCCCGACTCAGAAATCCTGCTGCGGTGTTCACTCGGCTCTCCCGTTCCGAGATCCATGCCGGCAGGAGATCCTGGCGCTCCCTGGCGCTTTTCCACCTCCTCGGCTTTCTCGCAGGAGCCGCCGACCGCAGCTGCCGCAGTTCCCGCGGTGCCGGCTGCGGGGGTGGGTCTCTGAGCGGGATCCCGGACCACTGCCCAGATTGGCGCAGTCTGCCCGAGGAGCACATTCTCTGAGTTTACTCTGCTCTGCCGCCTCCAACAAATCCTGGCTACAGCCGCCTCCGAGCCAATCGGGTTCAGGAGCTGGGAGGGTCCGTCCCGCTGCAGTCGCTCTCTCGGTTGTACATGGATTCAGCTGAACTGCGGCCCAAGCGCAGCGCCAATTGCCTCGGGCGCCCAGCTCTCAGTATCCGCCCACTTCTTGCCGCGCAGCTTATCCAGCCGACCCTTTAATGCTCAGGCCGGGGAGAGCAACACGATCAGTTGGAATTTTGCATCTGCAGAGCCGGCACCTGGGCACAAAGGATCGGTGTCTGGGAGAGTTTCCCTCTGCCGCTCACCTGGTGGCCATCTTCCCGGAAGTCTCCAAAGCTTATTTTGTTGATCTGTCTAAAGAAACAGTTTTCAGTTTGAAATGTTTAATTTTGGATTTTAATACATTAATATTTACCTTTTAGGTATTAATTACTTACTTCTGTTGGAGGAAGGGTTACTCTGTTCTTTTGTTTAGCTTCTAAAATTGCACATGGTTTATTTTAAATTATTTTTGTGTTAATAAACCCATGAGATTTCATATTTCCCTTTTCTCTCCTGTGCAGTAGATAGATCCTTACCTTTTGTCAATTGTATGTGTTGTGTAAAACAAAACACAAAACACAAAATGTATCATCTTAACCAGTTTTAAGTGCACATTTCAAGGGTATTATCATGTTCAAAATGTTGTGCAACCATTCCCACCATCCAGCTCCACAGTGCTTTTCATTTTGTAAAACTAAAACTCTGTTCCCTCTGTACCCATGTAACTTCCCATTCCTCTTTCTCTCCACATTTCACAGCTCTAAATACTTCATGTAACTGGAATCACAGAGTATTTGTAACCGGGTTATTTCGCTTTTTGTTACTGGATTATTTCACTAAGGACAATGTCCTCATGGTTCATGAAAAGATACTGAGTTATAGCATGTTGTAGAATTTCCATTCTCTTTAAAGCTGACTGATATTCCATTATATGAGTAAACCACACTTTGCTTATTTATTTATCCATTAATGGACACTTGGGTTGCTTCTGCTTTTTTGACTATTGTGATTGTTCTTCTACTGATCAAATCTGCCTATCAATCCCTCTAGTGACTACAGTATTTTATTTCAGTTATTGTAGTTTTTAGTCCCAGAATTTCTTTTTGATTTCTTCTTAGTTTTTCTACCTCTTTATGACTATTTCCATTTTTTTTCAAAAATTAATGTCTTTACTTTCTCCATATCTTCCTTTAGGTCGTCGGGGATTAAGATATTTATTTTAAGTCTTTACCTAAGACTTGCTATCCATGTGGTCTTATGCAGGGCCATTTTCTGTTGATTTATTTTTTCCTTTAAATGGGTCATACTTTTCTGCCTTTTTGTATGTCTTATGATTTTTTTTGTTGAAAATTGGACATTTAAATCTAAAAATGTACTAATTTTGGAAATTGGATTCTCCTCCTTCACCAGAGTTTTCTCTTGGGTGTTATTGTTTTTGCTGTTTTAATTATTGTAGGTTTTCAGTACCAAGATTCTGCCTGCGGATGTAAACTTAATATCTTTTTTCAGGGGATGTGTCTTCTGTTGGGCATGTGAAGCCACTTTCTAATTCTTCCTGCACAGGCAGTTGCTTTTGGGTGCCCGAGTGTTTAATGTCTGGTTTTCAAAAGCAGAGCCCTGGCCCTTTAAATTTCTTGAAAGTCACTTTAGCAAGGGAGGTGGGGTTTGCAGCAGTAATGGTGGGAGAACAAATATGATGGCTGTCATCTGTTGGTAGCCGCCTCTGGGATCACAAATGGCCATCAGAGCACAGAGACTTGATATCTAGAGGACAGGGTGCTTTGTGCCTCTCTGGGTTCCTGAAAGCTGTATATAAGCTGCCTCATGAACCAGTGTGTAGTGGTTGCCACAGGGCTGAGAGTGGGAATTGGTACCTCCCACTGTGCTAAGAGCTGAAATTGATTAAAATTTACCATCCAAACCTTCCCTGGACTCCAAATACCCCAAATGCAGTGATGTACCACATAATGATGTGTTGGTCAATGACAGGGTGCATGTAGTGTACCATAATAGCTCATAAGATCATAGCAACTAATGACGTCATTGCTGATTTAGTTTGTGCACGTGCACTCTGACTTTCACATAGTGGTGAAATCACCTAACAACATGCTTCGCAGAATGCCTCTCACCATAAAGTTACACATACCTGTAGTTAAGCAAGACAGATGGGGTCAGTGTATTGTGGTCTCAGCAGGGAGATGGCCTCCTGGTGATTCCTACTCTGCTATCTTCCCAGAATCCTCTTGCTACATTTTTCTTTTTCCTTCTAGTGTAGCCAAATCTCTTGGTGTCCAATATGTAGTACACATTTCTTTATAAAAAGCTTGTAATTATTCTTTTAATTAAATGTTACTTTTGAAAAGTATGTTTACATTTCCAAGTAAATCAATTTTTGGTTTTGTTCTTTTTTTTTTTTTTGGTGTGTGATTAGTTTTCTATATTACTATAATAAATTACTACAAATTTAGCAACTTAAGTCAACACAAATTTCTTTTTTTCTCCTAAGTGCAGATGCAAGAAGTATGGGATCAGCCCCACTGAGGCAGTGAAGGAGTCGGCAGTGCTAGTTCCTTCCGAAGGCTCTAGGCAGGGAGAATGGGTTTCCCAATGAGTCAAAGACATCATGTTACTGTAACATATGGTGTCATAGGGTTTGCGAGGGGGACAATTTTTATACAGGACACATAATTTGTAAGATTATTTTATAATAGTCACCCAAAGAGTGACTATTATAAAAGAGTGTGGAAAATTTGTGCACACACTAAAGACCCAAAGAGTCCAGCTGAGAGACTGAATCCCACAGCAATGTCCTGCATGAGTCCAGCCGAAGTCCTAGAGCCCATCTCAATATCCCCTATGAGTCCATCTGGTCAAGAGCCCACGACAATGTCTCACGTAGGCCTGCTTCAAAGATCTGTGCTAAGAAGGCCCCAAGGTCAGTGGTGGAAGCTAGAAAGCCTGTGCCAGCGGGATGAAGGACCTGTGCCAGTAGGCTGAAGAATCTTCACTGGAGCCAGAAGTGACACTCAAAGTAAGGACCAGAGCTCCCCCAAAGGTACCACGGCCATCCTCAGTGACAACAAGGACTGGATCTCCTGCAATGATGAGAATACCCTAGTCCATATCAGGAAAGCCAGCATGACAAGCTCCTCCAGGAGAAGCAACAGCGGCAGGAAGACCAGCAGTCCCCTAACAGTACCTCTTGTTCTTCTTCATTTCTCTTTTTTACTTCGTTGGCAACAATCCTCAGGTGGGCCTCCCATACCCAGCACTACGCTGATTCAGTTCAGCTGAGTGTTGCAAGTTGACCACCAGTTGTCAATCCACCACACATGGATACCTTTGTTTATAACAGCACAACTCATAATCATAACTAAATTATGAAAGTAGCCTAAATGCCCATCAATAGATGAATGGCTAAATAAAATATGGCATATGTACACAATGGAGTACTACTCAGCCATAAAGAAAGATAAGTTAGAGTCATTGTAGGAAAATGGATACACCTTGAGACCATAATGTAAGGTGAAACAGACAAGAAGGTTAAATACTACTTGGTTTCTCTTGTATGAGAAACTCAAAATTTAAATAAATTAAAAAGGAAAATAAAAGCAGGGAAAAGGAAGGTAGGTTTTGTGAAGATGGAAAGAAGATCTGGGGGTGGGGGGATTGGTGGGAATGGAGGAGGGGAATTACTGCAATATGTACATGTACAAATTCCCCAAGGTGAATGCAAGTATTATGTATGGCAAATGTGTATTAATAGAAAAATACAATGTGTTTTTAAATAAAAAATTTAGTACAGCAAAAGACACATTGCTGTTAATTCCCCTCAGGGTTCGCCTTCTTGCTTTGAACACACTTATCCTATTGACCTGCCACTTTCTGAAGTAGTTCTGAAAGTCCCTTTTTGTGAATGAGTGTCTTTATGAGGTATGATTAAAAATACAGTGAATCCTGCTGCTGGTGCCATCAGTGGAAAGGCAGGCTCCTAAAAACACCACAGCGTGCACTCATCCACTTTATTCACCACATTTGGCACCCGTGTCAATTCTAGCTCATCCCCAAAGTCAAAAGGACCATGAAAGGTAAACATTTTGAATCAGTTCAGGACATTGCAGCAGCCACCACAACAGCTCAAATAAAGACATGCATGAAAGAGGACGTCCAGAACTGATTCAGAAAGTGGTAAAAATAATGGGATAAATGTGTTTGAAGAAAGGTGGAACATTTTGAGAGGCATTAATGCCAATGTATCTTTACTGTAATAATTTTTAAAAATGTAAGCATTCACTGTATTTTGTGACCACAGTCTTGGTCCCACCTGGGCATTTTCCCCCTCCCCCACCATTTCAAGATCACCACTTCAATCGCATTTCAGGGACCTTGTAGCTGTATAGATAACATATCCACAGTTATAGGGATCAGGATATAGACAACTTAGGGGGGCATTATTCAGTTTACCTTAGATATGACAGTGTATTTTTAATATGCATATGTTTTGATTCTGCTTTACTGATATTTTTGGTGGAAACATTAACATTTTTAAATTGTTGCAGATATTATAATTTAAACTCCTAATGACAATAGATAGTAATAGAGTTCTAAAATCTGGTGAGAGCACATTATACATGAAAGATGGGGAAAGCATGAGAAAAATGAGTGATTCTTGAAACAAATGAATCAGTGAATGTCTATATAAAATCATAAAAAAGACTAACATTAGAGTTAAATTGAAACATGAGGCTGAATTTACAGTGCTGAAAGGGTTTTCTTTTGTCAATGAGATAACCTAAGCAGTCTTTGATGAAAATGTGGCTGTATCCAATAGTCAACCAAACTGGAGTAGACAGTGGATGCTAATTGTTACAATTATCTTTCATCAGGGCACTCTCTGCCCTATTTTATAATTTCTGCAAAACAAGAGAAAAAATGTTTCCAAGGCTGTACTTAAAAATGTCTGTTTGGAATTCTTTATTGCTTGCTCTTTTGTGAGGTACCTTTGTAACGGAAGAAAGTTGTAATAGGATTTTGTCACGGCCAGAGTTCATAATGGATTTCCCCATGGGTGGTGATCTTAAGTAAATTTCACCATGGGTCTATAATCTGCTTTCTGGAAGTATGACCTGGAAACTGCCTGCAGGCTTTGGTGTTAGCCTCCTAGTATTCCTCGGATATTCTTCCCTGAGCATTGTGCAAACAATCTCAGCTCTGGGTCCTGAAATTGTTTGCATAATTGGTGTTTCTAGTATTTGGACAGAGAACTGAAATCAATGTGGGCAGTGTCTAAATATCATTTAAGCACTACGTATAGTGAATAAAGGCTTGTGAAACTCTTTGAGCAGCCTGTCTCTTAGTGTTCTGAAATTTATCTTACATGTGTGATTCAAAGGGTCAAAGTAGAATCTGTTCTGAAATCTGGTTGTCTATAAAACATGTACCAACTTATTTATATGTAATGATAACATTTTCCTGGTTTATTTGTTTACCAGTTATGGTAGAATGAGCATTTTAATTTTGCTTGGACCAGACCTGTTAGAGGCAACTTGCGTTATATAGATATAGAAGATAAGCTTGGTATACATCACAGAAAATTCATTTAGAAAGGTGGTCTTTGTCTATGTATATTTGATGATACCTTCATTTTGCTTTTTATATTAAGCTAGTTTGAGTGAAAATTGGATTCCAGATTTGACAGGGTTTTTTTTTATTGGAAAGTTCAATATACAGTGGTGCCTCAGTTTGCAAACTTAATTTGTTCCATGATTCTGGAAAAGATGGCCATGTTTGTGTTTGTGTGGGAAAGATGGCTGTGGTCTTCTTTGTCACTCGATATGGAGTTTACAAAAAAATTTTTTTTTGCCAAATGCTTGCTTTTGTTTATGAAACAAATTGTCCACAAATGAATGTGTTCATAATCGAGGCAATGCTGTATTTTTTTATTTTAAAGAGAAAAGAAAACAAAATAACAGTAACAAAGATAAAAACAAAACAACACAAAAACAATAAAACAGTATAGAATTTCAAAATAAGATGATAGGAAATTAACCAGGTTATCATATTACATATTGTTATCTTCAACGAAGTTGTATCACTGTATTTTTACTTTATCTTTAGGCATCTAATGTTACCAATGAGAAATTTTATTGACACGCCTGGACATGGGTCTTTTTTCACCAGTAGCTTTGGGCATTCAGAAACTCCTTTACATAACTTTGGGATTTTTTAAACCTGTTTTTTAAAAAATCACCTCTTGTTCTTAACTTTTAAATATCCTAGGTAATATTGAACCTCCTGGAGTGGTCCTCCGTTCCATTTACTTTCCCGCTATAGTTTCCCTTATCTCTTGCCCTGGCCATGGATCTAACTGATGTTATTTTTCAGGATGGTGACTTGGTCTCTTTCATGCCATTCTATTGTAAAGCAGTTTTCTCTGAAGACTGACATTTTGATTACAGTTAGGCTGTGTCATTGGAGGAAGAAGAAGGGTGGGGAGCCTTTGTAGTGCTGTAGATGAGAGATGATAGCAATGTGTCTTGGAAAAATAGAGGGCAGTAGATGGAATAAACTTGGAGTTGGAAAGGATGGATGTGGGGAGCAGACATAGCGAAGAAGAGGGAGAAGACAGGAAGAGATTTGGGCGAGCGGAGACTTTGGTGACTGTCACACCATTCCTAGTAGATAAAGATCTCAGGAATAAGAGCAGCGTTGGGGGCAGATCATGGATTCAGATTTAGATATGTTGAGTTTTAGGTACCTCTGCGTCATGTGATGGAGTCATGTAGCAGAAAGCTGGATTTATGGGATTGAGATGGTGAAAATGTCTGCCATAGAGTTATGGTTGTGGATTTAGTAGTATGTGGATGGAGATTGAGCCATGGAGCTAATAACATCCCTCAGGGTGAATGAATAGATTGGGAAGCAATGTTTAAGAGGCAGCTGGAGGAAGAGGGAGCCACAAAGAGGGAAAGAAGAAACAGTGAGAGTGTATTAGCTTTCTATAGCTGCTGTGACAAATTACCACACATTTGTCACCTTTAAACGTTCCCATTTATAGTACCAGTTTCTGTGGGTGAGGAGTCTGGTCACTGTGTGACCTAGCCTTTCCTTTGTTTGAGCTTGTCCAGGCTGAGATCAAAATGTTGGCAGGCTTGCATTCCCTTCTGGAACCAAGGGGAGAATTGTTTTCAGGCTTATTCTGGTTGTTTGTAGAATTCCCTGGTGGCTGAGATTTGTTCTCGGTTTTAGAAGCTATCCCTGCCCCCTGGCTCATTCTCTCTTTCAAAGCTAACAATGAGGGCTTAACTCCTTACATTTTCAATCTTTCCTGCTGTATCTTCTTGACTGACTCTTCTGCTCTCTTCTGCTTTTAAAGGCAGATGTGATTATACTGGGCCCACCTGTATAATCCAGGACAATTGTCCTGTTATTAAGGTTAGCAGATTAATAATCTCAATTCCATCAGCAAAGTGCTTTCCGAGAAGTACCTGGATTAATGTTTGAGTAAGGGGGAAATGGGAGTTTGGGGGGGCATCTTTAGAGTTCTGTCTTATCACAGAGAGATAAAAGAACTATCAGAAGAGTATAGTATGGATACTAAAAGAGCAATGTTTCAAAAAGGAGGATTGACTTAGAGTTATTTTCTTATTTGTTAGACACACTGCTGACACGCACAATTTAAAGGAGGACATGTTTATTTGGGCCCATGGGTTTTAGGGGTTTCAGTCCATAGTTGGTGGCTCCAAGGCATAAACAACTTGGTGGAAGGGCCTACAGCAGAGGGACACTGCTCCTGTCATGGCATCTAGGAAGCCCAGCAGAAAGGAGGAGCAGGAAGGGAGGTACACGCTTTAAGGTTCCGCCCCAGTGCCCCGCCTCTTCCAACTAGGCCCCGCCTCTTAATCGCATATTTACCTCTACTGCTCCCATGATCCAATCGCCTTCCAAGCTACCTCTGAGTGTGTGAGAGTTTTGGCGGTCATTCCTGATCTGAACCATAACAAGGGACTGGACAACAGAGTCAAATCCTATATAGAGGTTAAGAAAGATAGGAACTTTGAAATGTCCTCTGAATTTATTGAGAACGATTATAGTGAAAGCGGGGAGTGTGTGTAAGGGATCCAGTATAGGCCAAATTACAGTGTGTGTTTGAGGAATTGAGAAACAAAGAAGTAGAAACCATAAACAGGCAAATCTTCAAAAGGATTTGGATGTGAAGAGGAGAAACTAGGACAACAGCTTGGGGGAATTTTTCTTGTTTTTAAGATGGAGATACCTAAGGCTGTTTTTCTTTGCTTAGGGTAAAAGGCATTAGAAAGAGGAGGAGAGGCTGATGATTCAAGGCAGAGGAGTAATTTATGGAAAGAAGAGACTCGTGAGTTAGGAGGCGAGGTCAGATTATTGGCTGAATTGTTTGCTGGTGGAGGAAATAAAGGAGGCTATAGCAGTGTGAGTTTGGTAGCAGGAAGGTGAAAATTCCTCTCAGATCATTTCTGACAAAGAGGCAGCAAGGTGATTGTTTATAGTATATTCTCTGGTAGCTTGTAAGTCAGTTGCGGCAAAGGCCGTGCCTGCCTTTTCACCGTGGATTCCCTATTCTTCATGCAATGCCTGGCACATGATAGACAGCTAATAAATATTATTTTAAAGAAACAATCAATGGACAAGTAAGCACACAAGGCTGAGAGGATACAGAAGTGCCTGTTTCCATGTATTAATCAACTGTGATGTCATTCAAGTCCATGGGTGAGGCAGCTCTCCTTTGCAGACCTGCAGCCCAGACACTCGTAGGATCTTATTTACGTTTAAGCACAATTATTGAAACCAAAAGAATCATGTTTTTCATTTGTATGTAAGCACTGGTTCATTTCTTGCTCAGCTAAATACTTGCAATGTGTTCTATGTTGGGCATCTTGCTGTAAAGTAATAAAACAGGACATGGAGAAAAAATCAGCAGTAGTAGGAGGTTTGGTGAGAAGCAGCAGTGGAGATGGGTGGAGAAAGCTAACGAGAAAAACACCAACACCGTTGTGTCACCTGAAGTTTCCCCGTGGGGCTGGAGACCATGATTATTATCTAGAGTCCTGATGGCTGTTTCTGCTTTTCTGCAGCAGTGCTCAGAAGCTCGGGTAGAGATGAGGGAAATCAGATAGCTGCATTGATTGGGGTTTGGGATTTTGCCAGATAGACACAGTAGGAGGATACAAGGGGAAGGGAGTTGATATCGTCAAGGAAACAGCTGAACTGCTGAGCTTTGGGATCTGGGCTGGATGAGCAAGGAAGGGAAGATAGGGGTGACTGATCAGTAGCATGGGCTTTTCAGTGTAGCACAGAAAGCAGACTGAGCGGGGGCGGTACAGGGGGGAGCCGGAAGGAGATGAGATCATGTCAGAAATTGGGATGTTACTGTGCTATGAAGCAGAGTTGTTCTGTTGAACACAGCATCCGGGGGGAAGGAGAGTGGCTGCTTCATCGTGGTGCTGAAGGCTGTGGAAGCCAAGATTTCCATGTGGCTGATGATATTATACTGGATGATAACAGGAGAGGAGGTGGAGAGACATGTGCTAAGAGCCAGGGGCCAGGTTTGTATTGAAGACAAGGGAATAGTCTGGTGCTTGATGAAATACAATGTCTGCGCGGGATAGAAAAGATGCTGCAGTCACATGGGCCAATGCCCCTACAGCAGAGTTTACACATGAAGGTAGAGGACTAGAGGACTTAGAAGTGGTGCTCAAAAGCAATCTTGAGATACATGGGTGTGGATGAATCAGTAGCTTTTTAGCAAGAACAGGAAGACTTGCAAGAAAAGGAAATTTTCACTTTAGGCTGCAAAGTAACAGGTGAAGACCAGACGATATAGCAAGGTGTTTCCGAAGGATCTGGCGAGGAGGGCTCTCAAATAGTTGGAGTTTTGGCTAAGAGATAATCCCCTAGAAGTTATGGTAACAAGAAGAAATGTGAGGGCAGCATGCATAGAACTTGCACTTAATAGAAATATCAAACAAGGTCAAGTGGGTTTAGCTGCATGATAATCCTCATAAGGTTGTATTTCGGTGGGGATTCCACCATCTTAGAAATAGTCATTTTGCTTCTGGACTGAGGGAGATTTATCAGAAAGACATATGTCTGGTGGTGAGGAGAAGCCTGGTTTTTCTGGATGGTGGTAGTCAATGTCTTGAGCATGCTCACTCTTGGAGAGGTGCTGGGTACCATGCCTAAGTTCTTAATTTCTATCGTTAGCTCCTGTCACCTTGCATTAAAACTCTACTAAGTGTATTAGTTTCCTGGAGCTTCTGCAACAAACTACCATAAGCTTGGTGGCTCAAAACCACAGACATTCTTTCTCTCACAATTTTGAAGGTCAGAAGTCTGAAATTGGTGTCAGAGAGCTGAAGTCCAGGTGTCATTGGGGTGACTCTCTTTTTAGAGGCTTTCAAGGAGGATCCTTTCCTTGTCTCTTATAGCTTCTGGTTGGTGCAGAGATCCCTTAGTTTTTGATGGTAGCATCTAATTTCTGCCTTGGGAGTCATACTTCCTTCTCCTTTGTGTCAGATCTCCCTCCTAAGGATATGGGTGATACCATTTGAGGCCCATTCAGATATGTGAGGATATCCTTCCCACTTCAAGATCTTTAACTTTGTTACTCCTACAGAGAGTTTACTATGCAAAGAAACATTCACAGTTTCCAGAGAGTACGAGTTGATGTTGTTGGGAGCCATTATCCAACCTTTTATACTCGGCTCCTATATACTCGCAAAGTACACTACAAATTACACTGACTTGCCATACCTCTCCCTAGCCCTGTGCGTGGTCCTCCAAAAGTCCAATAGTATAGAAGGATTAGAAAGAAAAGTATAAGACTTTATGCATGGTCCCCTGGTGACTGTAATATTGATAACAGGTGACATCCTCCCACTACCCCCAACACTAGCCCAGATAGCTACCAGGACCTCTGTGTCCTTCAGGAGGTGTAGCAACACCCTGGTCAGGGTGGACAGGAAAAAAAACCTCTTGCTAAACAAACAATTCTCAAGGGTGACCTGTGGCCTACCAGACCCCCGTGGCTGTGAGGGCTTGTCAATGGGGCTTGACCATAGTGAACCTGGTTCCCTGCCTATCTATTGACCTTGAGGATAGATGCTTTCCCACCTCCTGCCATAGCAATTTGTGTGCACCTATGTTTGTTGCAGCATAATTTGAAGCAGCCATGTCTCTTCCCAATGTGAAAGCCTGAGGGAGTAAATAAACCAAAAAGTATAGTTATTATCAGAGAGAAGATGACTGACTGGGTGAGAGAACAATGGAGATGAGGGTGGAGAAAATTGATTCATTGAACAAGCCATCATCTGTATAACTGAGTAACAAATGTGAAGATAACATTATGTAATACACCACCAGTGCTAATTCCCTATCTTCTCTATAATTTGGTATTTCCTTTATTGTTTTTGTGTTGCAAATGCGAAGATAACATTATGTATTACAGCATCTAGTGATAATTCTCTACTATCTTCTCTATAATTTTGTATTTCCTATGTTGTTTTTGTGTTATTCTGGTTTATGTCTCCATTTTTTTGTCTTTAAAATTAAAAAAAAAGAAAAGAATGACCTTTTAGTGGGTCAAGTGGTTGTAATCTCTTCTACCCTTCCCAATATCCTTTCTATATTCTTTGAATCTAATACTGCCTGCCAATAAGTAAAAAAAAAATCTGTAGAGATGGGGATAGTACAGAAAAAAGAGATTTCCTTATGGTGATTCTACCTGTAGGGTTCAACATAACATTTGTGAATATACTTTCTATGCACATCTACTGGTCACTGGAGATTTGAGTAAAGTACATTTTCTGTAGTTAAGTATCTTGCAGAGCAATGAAGAAAAGCTATTGGAATTGCCATGTAATCTAAGGCAAAATGACCAAAAGCTTAATAAGTAATGGAAGGGTGGGTCTGCAGGTCTGGCAAAGCAGAAAGCACATGGGATCTGTTGTCAGATCAATCTAGGTTTGCACCCAACCTTGCTATTTTTTCTGTGACCTTGAGCACGTGAGCTGTATCTCTCCAAAGTTTAGTTTTCTTAATCCCAGTGTAGGGATAAGAATGTGTATTCACAAGACTAGTGGAATACACGGGGAGAGAATAGATGTAAAGTGTACTTTCTGTTATGGAATGTCAGTGCACGAAGCAAAGCCTGGTATACTGGAAAGACATGACTTTGAGGATGTCATAAAAATGAGTTCAAGTCCTGCTCCCATCGGCTAGCAGGTGTGTGATCTTAGATGAATTACTCAATCCCCATGAGCTTCAGTTTTCTCATCTGAAATATTTAATGGTGATTTGCAAGGACATTTGGAAGATTAGAAAGGATAACTGTGGTTATTATGGAAGATAGTGATTCCTTTTACCTGAAAAAGGATCTGGGTGAATTACAAGATAGAGATAAAATCTGAATTTGGTTTTGAAAATTGAAAACACTCCTTAGCTGGAGAAAGATAGAAAGGCGTTTGGGCTGAAAGAGCAACATGAACCAAAAAGCAAAACAACAGGGGAAGGACATGTGCAGGCAGGCAACGGGTAGGAACTAATGTAGCAGAGAAGTGAGCGTGGCAGCTTCGGTGGTGGCATCTTCCAATCCTGGCTGTTCTAAGGGGGAGCGGATGGGGAAGGTCTTTTTAAAACCAAGCCTCTCCTTTCAATGTACAAAGGAGTTACTCTGATCAATATTAAGCTGTATCGAAAACAAAATGGGCTAAAAAGCAAATACTACTCTATGTTTGGATGGAGGTGGGAGGGAAAAATAGATCCTTCAAAGCAGTAAGGAGAGAGCCAGGGGAGGGTCGTGGGGCTGTGACCCAGGTGGTCTCTTGCCCTGCTCCAACTTCAGTTTTGGTGGCCTCAGGAAGGTCCAATATTTCTTTTCTTTCTCCCCCTTTGTATTTGCTTGGAAGTTTCGCCAGCTGTCCACCGGACTATCTCGACTTTTCTCAATTTTTTTTGCCACTATTTCTCATTTGGCTTTTCTTGAGCTTCAATCTCTTCTTCCCTTTGTCGTTTCCTTTCACACATCTTTTTGGCTTCTCTCTCTTGCCTTTTAATTTCCAGCTCAGCAAACAGTTTCATGTCTGCTTATACAGTGCTTGTCTGAACAGCTCCGGATCCTCCTCCTCTACATTTGTGGGTTTTCCTTCCTTCTGTAATTGTTCTTTTTTTTTGTTGTTGTTCTTTCATAGTGTGTTCTATGTATTCTTTTCCTGCCTGAATTACACTCAGGGTCCTCTCCCTTTGTTCCTGATCCAGGAGCAACTTGTAAGCTTGTCCACAGCTTCAAAGGCCTTTTGTGCTCTTGGTTTTTGTCAGGATGCACTAATATGGACAAATGATGAAATCTCTTTTTTATTTCTTCATCTGTCACTGCCCTCGCAGGGACATACTGGGGAGACAGGCTGGGCCTGGGCCGCGGACACACTGCAGGAAGTGCCAAGAGGTGGTTCACAGAGGGCCAGGCTCTTTCAGGTGGAGGCCTTCAAGGAGGAATGTGCAAGATGATAAAGGGGTCCAGGAAGAAAATAGAACTAAAGAACTTTTCTCTATATTCATTTTACACCACATTTTCCCCAATCTCTGTTTTAATGAACGTTGTATATAATTCATACTTTAAATTTACTATGTATGTGTGTATCTTTCTACATATCTATGTAACATACATATATATTACAGATATACTTACATGTAGGTTCAACAGGCATACATACAGTTACATATATGTTTATGCATATATGTAAAAGAGGTACCAATGGAGCGCAGCTATGTTTTAAATCATAGCAACACAGCCTGCCTGCACTTGCACTGAGCCTGGGCAGGTAGACCCCTGGCTGGGCTCTGGGATGATGATGTACTGATTAGGTGGCAAAATTGGCTCGATGTTTCCAGGATACCATACTTGGACTCTAGCAGCTGCTTTCAAAACAGGTAGGAAAGAACAACTGTTCAAGATGCTGGATTGAGGCTCACTGACCGTATCATAATTATCCTTCAGCATCTAACTAAGTTGCCGTAGCAACCCTCTGCAACAAGTCAGTGTATTTAGTTACTGGTATACATTGGAAGGTTCAACAAGATGCAATATTGCTGAGATTGGATAGTCAAGATCTGCTTTAATTCATGGACTGATTGATTGTGTGTGTGTGTGCATGCAGGTTTTATGTGTGTGTGTGTCTGTGTGTGCTGTTGGGAATTAAGCCTAGAGCTTTTTCACTGAGCTATATGCCTAGGCCTTTTTTTTTTTTTTTTAAGAAAATGTCTCAATAAATCACTATCATCCTGCCTTAGCTTCCCAGAGTGCTGGCATTACAGGTAAGAGACATCATGCCCAGCCTTGTTGATTGATTTCTAATGCTTGTGCCTAGAGTTTTGTCACAGCTGATAGAAAAATTCCCAGGATGAGAAGACCCTAACCATGCATGCTCTGAGGAGGACGGTTTGGGGCCCATGCCCAAAGCTACCCTGATGCACCCAGAATCCTTCTCTCAGGGGCCTGAACTCTGCTTCATAGCCTTGCTGTGTCTGAGTCTTCACAGGGATTAGGTGGGACACACACCAGATGTCTGGCCTCCCAGTGCTTCTCAGCAGAAGGTGTCACCATCTCAACACTTGACAGCAGGGTGCAGGCCTGCCTTCACCTGCCCTTGTGGGCCTCTTGCACCCCAGTGCAGCATCTCAGGTTGCTGGTAGAAAACATCTTTGGAGCTCTGCTTCCTGCGATTAAGCTGGGCCAGTGGAAATGCTAAAGTCTGGGCTTTGCTTTTCTAACCTCTGCTGGAGGGTGAGTGTCTCCCTGTTGAGATCCGTTATCAGTGCATTTGTGAAGCAGCCCCAGGAGTTGTAGCAGACTTGCTGCAGGGGTGCTGGGGGGACCACAATCTGTCATTACATCACACAGTCATACTTACAGGTCCATGTGATAAATTTCCTGCCAGTCTCAGTACCAGAATGTGGTTTTTTTTTTTTCCCCTTGAGCACCAGGTTTGTTTTTGATTTTCGTGGACAATGTAAAGTGTGTAAATGAATACATTTTCTTCTTTAAGAAATATCGACCCCAACTTCTGTGCTCATGTACCAAGTACGGAGGAGTCCATGGGTGTATCTGCCACTGCAATTCTCACTTCATCATGTTTCTGCCTTAACTTTCCCCTTTATCATTTACTTCATTGATTTGTTTTTCTTGTGTACTAAATAGGCCTTTGTGAGCCACCTCAAGAATGTATGGAAGCCGAGAAGGGTGCAGTAGTTAAATCAATGTGCCCTCCAGTCAGACTGATCTGCGGTCAAATTTCTGTCCTATCACTTGCTGCTTGTATGACCTTGGGTAGCTAACCTGACCTTTGTAAGTCTCAGCATCCCCATCTGTAAAACAGGGATAAGAAGAGTGCTCATTCTTAAATGCTGTTGTAGCTAGCAGGTAAGTACTGACTTAGTGCTATATAATTATTACTGTCATAGGTTTTAGAACTAGAGAAAGAATAAATAAATACTTGAATAAGTGAACAGACCTTTGGAGGAGGAAAATGGCAGCCCTGTGCTTCTGAGGTATGTCCTTTCCTCTCATGACCAGAAAGAGCTGGGAGTAGGAACTGCCCGAACTTTAATGATAGTGCCTTGGAGTCCTTTAGGAGCTCACAAATCCCTAAGCCTCAGAAGAGCATTTTTATTTTTTAACTAGAAAGGAATGAAGAAGGGGGTCATAAAATGCTAAGGTGTATTGCTGACCTATATTACTTTTGAACAGTAACTCCTAAAATTATTACCTTCTCAAAAACAATTTCATTGCAGCTGCTGGGTACACTGCCATTGCTTCCCGGAGAGGACTGCCAGCTACTGCCCCATACCCCCAAACTTGAATAATAAAGCAAAACGGAACAGTATATGATTATAGCATTTCAGAATTGGCTGGTAGTGTGGCGGTGAGTAAATGTCAGATGTATCCGAGAAGAGTAGTAACACCAAGGTAATGTCTTTATTAAGGTATTTTATAAATGTGAGCCTATCATTCCCCAAAGAACTCTCTGAAATAACATAAGGTCTGGGCACCAGGTGAGAACTCATTTTTGTTAGGACTTTTGTATGCCTAAATTGTCTTTGAAGTCTGTGACTGTCGCAGCACTTAGCATGTGTCTGGCGCATGTGTTTACTGACAGAATAAATGAATGAGGAAGTGGCCCAAGGCTGTAGGAGTCCCTGCTATTGACTGGGAAGTCCCTCTGAAGTCCTCAGGACTGCAGGAAGCTCAGTGATCAGAAGGTGAATAAGAATCCAGAGGCCTTTAGTCCCAGGAACATGACAGTAGAGATTGAATTCATCCACCCATTCATTCATTCGTTTATTGAACAAAAGTTTGTTAAGATACTACCGTAGTCCTCGTGCTGCGCTGGGCACAGTGAATGACAGATGAGGCAAATTCAGGCTCTGTCCTCCTGATGTAACAGGCACAATGAGGTATCATATGAGGGGGCAAAGGAAGGACACCAAATCCACACTTGGGAGAGGTGGAGAATGCTTTCATGAGAAATACTTGAGAGGTGGGTTGGAGGTCTAGACCATGTTAAGAGCAAAGAAGGATGAAGAAATCAGTGACATCCAGAAAACGATTGGTGGGGGACGGACACTGGTCCACTGGCCATGCCAGGTCACTGTAGCTAGAGCAGAAACGATGCTGAGGTCTGTGAGAGCAGAGGCTGGCAAGGATAGGAGAGAGCCAGACTAGAAGGGCCTTGTCATTGTGATAAGATATACCAGCTTTTTCTAGGCACAGCGGTGCATACCCATAATCGTAGCACTCTGAGAGCCTGACACAGGAGGATCACAAGTTCAAGCTCAGCCTGGGAAGCTCGGTGAGACCCTATTTTAAAATAAAAAGACAAACAGAAAGGGCAAAGGATGTAGCTCAGTGTGAAGGCCCTGGATTCAATCCCCATTCAATCCTCAGGGGGGCAAAAAGAAAAGAATCAGTATTCTTCTGAGAGCAATGTAAATCATTGAAGGGTTTAAGCAGGAGAGTGTCAAAATCATTTGCATTTCGAATCTCATCCTGGATGCTGTGGACAGTGGCTTTTAGGGACGGAGAACAGAGGCAAAAATAACACTGTATAGGGAGGTTGTGCGCTGACTAGGCCACAGAGAGTGGAGCTGAAAAGTGCCTGGGATTCTTCATGACTCGCTGTGATTGAAGAGGGAAAGGAAGAGCAGGCACGGTACCTGCAGAAGAATGAAAGTCAGACTGATGCTCCCATTGAGTGCTGGGTGGACACTTTTCCCCTGCTAGCTTTTTGCAGAAGGCATCTTGTGGTCCACGGGCGGGATAGTGAGACCTGAATTCTAATTCAGGAGGTTCCCCTTCTTACTTTATATGTGATCTTCCCCGAATGGTCCACTGGATCTGCAAGAATGCTAGGAACCACCGAGTGGGCTTTCTGGAGCTTCGAAGCTGGGTGTTGCAGCCCACAGAAGATGAGATTTAGGGACCACAGAGAATATAGGTGGAAATCAGTGAAAGATAATGGCAGCACTGGACTTTTAGGGGATTGGAGGAAGCAAATCTGCATCTAATCTCCAGTGAGCTTGGGAAAGTCACTTGAGCTCCAAGAAGAAAATGATCTATACGAGCCCATGAGCCCATTCTTATTATAAAACAAGAATTAAGATATCTGTCTCTGTGTATGTCGAGTGGAACAAATTACACGTGTAGTATGTACTTTGGAAACAAGACATGATTAACTGTTTACATGTTGGAAACCTGCGTGGCCGAGTCACATGGGGCAGTGAGCAGAGGTATGGAAAATCCCACAGACGTGGCTTTAGGGTCCAGGTGTACTTTAAATCAGCAGCTGCTAAGTAGGGTGGGCTGTTGCTACAATGGCTTCCAGCGATCCCATCTCCTGAGGTTTGCTTCTATGTCTTCTCCTTTTGTGTGATTGTGGGCTAAGCCCAGGGACTCTAATGAACAGAATCTGGCAAAAGCACAGGGATGTCACTTTGGAGATTGGGCTGGAAAAGACTGTGACTCAGTCTTGATTGCACTCGCTCTTTCTGACTCTGATGAAGCCAGCTACCACATTGGGAACTGTCATGTACAGAGACCGATGAGACAAGGGACTGAGGATGAATTCTCTCCAACTGTTGGGGAACTGTGGCTCTCAGATCGATAGCTCACGAGAACCCAGGTCCTGCTAACAACCACATACATGAACTTGAAACTGGATCCTTCCGCATTTATCCATGATCCTGGACACAAGTGACATGTCGCCTTGTGGCATCTTGATTACCGACATTTTGATTACTGCTTTGTAAGAGAGATCCTAAATTAGGAGGCCCCATAAACCCCGTTGAGATTCCTTACTCACAGAATCTGTGAGAAAATAAACACTGTTGTTTCCAGTTACTAAGATTTTTTTTTTAAATGCAGAGGTCTATAACTCATACATCAAGTTACTCAGTTTTCTGAATTTCAGTGTTCGTACCTATAACAAGGACTCCCCTCATCCCTACTTATAAGGTTTATAGTGAGACTTGAGTTAGAGGATGGCTCTAAGCCAGATGCAGTGCCTGGGGCATATTAGGCACTTAGAAAATGACTCTTGTTGTTATAGGTAAAAGGGAGCAAGGCCTAGGGACAGTTGAATTGTACAGAAACAGCCCACTGAGTTTGGGCTTGTGACTCCCATAGCTGCCCTGTCACAGTATAACTACACTCTGTCATCATTGCTGATTATGGCCTGGATGATGACATAGCTATGCACATTGTGTCACCACTATTTCTCCTGTGCCTGGCAACAATCAGTGAGGGTTTATTGAGTGAATGAATTATTGTATTAATGAGAAGGGTTGAGAGATTCCCATTCCCACTGGGATGTTTAGTACTTAATGTGGCTGGCACTTTTCCCAGGAGGTGGTAAAGAGGGGAGGAAAGGATGCAGAGCTGGAGGACCAGGGCCAGATCTGCCGCTTGTTAGCAGACCCTCCCCTGCTGCGTGTGTCACCCAGGCAGGAAGCCAGGACTTCTCCCAGCCTCAGTTTTCTCTTGGGTCAAATGGGAGTAATCCTACGCATAGGATTACTATGATTGGGTGAGTCCTGAATGCCAAAGCATTTTGCAACACTGCAAACACAAGGCAAATATTGACTACTAAGAATTTTGGTGGCAACTGGTCCAAGATGACCATTCTTCTCAAGTGGCCTATTATTCAGGCAGGCATGTCTTGATATAACTCCTCCTTTAACATGGTTTGAGAGATAAAATGAAAGTGGACCATAAATAAAAGCCATGAAATAATTTCACATACAAACAATATTCTGACAAATTTTACTTTGTAAATTCTCTGGAAGTGTATTCTTTTATCAGTGGGTAGAAGGCTTTTCTTCTAATTGACTCTTTTCACCTCTGTGGTTGGTATGTTCAGGGTTTACAAATGGGAAACATGTTCTCTTACAGATTTGTTTCTTTAGCAAGTAGGGACATTGTGGTTTTGTTTTTACAATGTGGTGTTGGTTAATTTGGGCCCTACATCTTTGTTTTGTGCCCAGTGACAGGTGGGTAAAGGAAACAAAGGCTCTCAGGGGGCCCTTGTTCTGTATTCAGTGGAGTTAATTCTCAAGGAACCAGGCTCTGAGCAGAAGCTGGTTTTTCTTAGGGAAACCGAAGTGCAGCAAGAAGGGTAGACCAGAGTCCTTGGAGCGGGCAATGCCAAGGCCCTTTCCCGCTGTGCCTTAGCCTCTCTTTTCCGAACACCATCCTCTGTGCAGTGTCTTCTTCTAGCACTTTCCAAATTGTTCAGTGACAGGGTCACCAGTGTGCCATAAATGAAGGCACCATGTGGTATGCGCACGAGCTTGGGAGACAGGACATACTGTAGCTCTCACTCAGAAAATCACCTCTGGTAGACAGCTAACGTGATGGTCAAAATAAACATCATGTACTTATGGCTAATTGCTTCCTTTGTTCCCCAGCTGGGATCCTATTGCTTCCTTATGTCTCTTTCGTAAAAATGGTTACCTTCTTTCTTCATGATGCTTAGTTAATTTATTTCTTTATTTACTTATTTTTTGCAGTACTGGGTATTGAATCCTTAGCCCCTTAAAAAAGTTTTGTTTGAAAAAATTTGAGACAGGGTCTCACCAAACTGCTAAGTGGCTCAGGTTAAGCTTGAACTTGCCACCCTCCTGCATCACCCTCCCAGTGTGCTGGAATTACAGATCTGAGCCATCACCTCTGGCCTATTTTTCATCTACTTGTACGTCTACTTCCCTGGATTCTCTAATACTGTGGCTAGTATAGACTAGCCTTTTCATCTGGGTCCAACAGAGTACTATGAATGGAACAGGTGCTCAGTAAATGCTTTTGGAATAAACTGGTAGAATAATGACTGTCAAATCATCTAGAGTGGGTCAAATAGGCAGAACTTGGAAGAGGGTACAAGGAGGGGAAACGAACCAGAATTTTAATGGGCCAGAACCAGACAGTGATGCATAAACATCCTATTTCAATCTGCTGCTCCAGGCTGAGTCTGTATCCAGGGCAATGTACTGAGTCATCATCTCAGCCATTTACCCTGACATTCTCCAGTGTTCTGGGAGTATGGTCTCTGTGTCCTTTCCTACTTGGTGACATTTCCTCACCCACAAGCACCCTCATCACATTTTTTCCCCTAGAGGCCCTGAATTTGTTTACTGGGGAAAAGCAATTTAGAAACTGATTGTCTTGATTTAGAGCTAATGAAGCCAAATGCGGTACGATTTTAAATTACTAATCAGACGATCATCTCACAATAACCATGGATAGTCATGGGTAGATACCAACGCAGATCATCCTTTAAACATCCGTGTCACCAAGCACCTTGCTCATGCTGGGGGTGGAAGGGAATGACTGGAGGCTTTGAATGACTCTCAGAGCCTCCGTGGCACCTCAGGCCTCCCTTTGCTGGAAGAATACACACAAACAAGTAGCAAAAAGGACTTTAACTCAGATTGGCCCATGAGGCGGGATGATGTGTGCTGGTATCACGTGTTCTCCTCTCTAGATTTCATCAGTGGAAATTTTCTACCTTCCATTGGGTCAGCTGACATGTATCTGGGGGCCTGAGTAGGAGAAAAAGAAGGTGACCTTCCAGATTTTATATATATATATATATCAAAACATAGGAGGAAGGAGAAGCAGGACTGTGTGATCTTGCTTCAGGATTTGCAAGAAGAAATGCTGGTGGGAGCTCAGGCTTGAGGTCTGCGTTCTGCTGAGCTGACCCTGGCAACCTGTAGAGCCAGTGGTGGAATCTTTCTTGGTTCAGCTGGGCTGTGAGATGCTTCAGGGTGCGTCTGAACCTGTCCACTGAGATCCGAGTGTCATTCACTGTTGAGGAAGGGAAGGCCCTGGAGAAATGATGACAGCAGCAATGTTTTGCTTGTGCCACTCAAGGATCCCAGCTGGGGAAGCCAAAGTGGTTCAGCTGATCTTTACTAAAAATGACATTTGTTAAATCGTTCTGTATCGACAGGGATTCACGAGGCATGGCAAAGGCAGAATAACTGACTTTCTTTTTCTTTTTACCGGGCCTTTCTGGCTCCAGGATGGAAGGCAGGGCTGGAGGCCAAAGGAGAAGGGTCAGAAACACTAAATGTCAGAGGAGAACAAAGGAAAGCAGAGCTAAGGACAAGGGGAGGTTTCAGTGGGCCAAGCGGATAAACCGGGCAGTGGGTTCCTCAGTAAACAAGTGAAGGCTGAGTCACTCACTGCTGAAATTGAGGTCAGAGTCTTAGCGGCGAGGCAGAAAATCATTAGCACAAATTAATCATCCACTGCTTTCAACACTAAAAATCATACTGACCTGCACAAACCAAAAAGGCCAGAAAAGAGGATAAGGACTGGCTTGGGGTCTGCAGGCTTTTGAAGATGGGCTGCTCTCCTGGCAGGTAGAGCAGAGTGGTGACTGGGTGGGAGTTGGTCTGCGATGCTCTGGACGAAATAATAATGTCAGAGATCTTTGTGAGGCCGAAAGAGGGGATGATTCCTACAGGCAAATGGGAAGAGAAGGTCAGCCCTGAGTGGGGCCTCACACCTGTTCATTATGAAAGGGGCGGCTGCTGAGCTCAGCTCTGGTGAGGAGAGCTGTTTGGCTTGGTTCCCTCTGCAGAACCCTGTGGGTGGAGGGAAGGCACACATCGCGTGGTCCAGGGGACAGGCTGATCGTGCACAGGGAACCCTACCCTGGGAGCTGGCTAAGACACGACTACATTGTCTCCACCAAGGTTGGTGGGCTCCCTGCAGTGTGCATGGCCTCTGGGTTTGGGAGTGGGAGCTTCACCCCTGCCTCATGCCTAGGCAGTATCCTCTCGCCAAGGAACTGTGTGATAAATGCTCCTTTTCCTCTACGGGCTGGTGTTGGGGTGTGAGGATGCTTGGGGCCTTGCTGTCTTCCTGGACTTGTTGTGGTTGGGATCTGTGAGCTCTATAGTGGAGTGCGGGGGTTAGGGTGTGAACTGTAAGGAGGCAGTCACACACAGGTCGTATGAGTGCCCGGGTGAAGCCTCTTTACCTTCTGCCTCCATCCTGTACCTCACCTACCCTGGTGCTGGCCCTGATTGGGGTCAGTTATCCTGGCTCTGCATTTGCTGGAGCTCATGTCTCTGTCTGATGTCTAGAGAACCTGTGGCCACCGTGCAACATTGTGGGAGGCAGGTGTCTTGTTCTTTGCAGCTACCAGACTGCTAGGAAGCTGTGGGTACCACTACAGAAAGGACTAGTAGGGACCCACTGCTATGGATGTTCCTTCTTTGGGAGGGAGAAGTAAGAAATAGCGCTTCAACCACTGTAAACTAAGGGAATCCCCAAAGGATGCAGATCAACCTTTAAAGTAACTCATCCTTTTTTTTTCTGATTAGAAAGAATAAATGAATATTCATTTATATAGAGTTAGAAAGTAAAAACTACCTATAATTCCAACCTCCCAATTTCTCTATTATTTCTGTGTTGGTTGGTTCATTTACATGTTCATCTTTAATCGCATGGCCCTGGCAATGACAGCAAGGAGCATGAGGATGAATGTCACCACAGCAACATTGGGTGTAATTTCTCCACATAATCCCTGTGCTAATTGTTTTACACATGTTGTCCCACTTATGTTTTTCCTGCTGACAGTCCATGATGTCAGCAATATTATCCTTGTTTTATAGGTGAAGCCCTGAGCCTGAGAGATGCGAGGTAATGTACCAAGGATATAGGGTGCGGGGCAGGTCTACCTGACCCCACAGCTCAAGAGTGGGGAGATGGGTTATTAAGGGTTTTCATCTTCTTACTCTTCCTGCTCTCCACGCAATCCCTTCCCTGTCCTCTCACACAAATGGCACAGAGTGAAAGCAAAATGGTCTGTTTTGGGGGCTATTCACCGCCAGGGAGCTCCCACACACAAGAGGGGGCAATGTGGGTCCTTCGTTTGCATCTTGTGTGACTTCTCCGTAGGATTTATCAAGCTATCTCCCATCATGTGCTTCACAGGGTTGTAAGAAGAGCCTTTTGTTTCCTTTTTGCACTCATAGTTTGATTTTCTATATTGCTTTGAATCTTTCTGCTGGTGTGTGAAGCCTGGAACAGTAGAAAAGACAAGGGTGCACCAGAAAGGATGATGTCTGCCTCAGATCCAACACTGACTTGACATGAAACATGAAAACTAGATCTGAGGTACAAAATAAACTGAATGAGAGTGACAGCTGATCAGATAATGCAGAAGAAAAGATCAGTGATTTTGAAGCTATAACAATAGAAAATACAGGTAGCAGAGATTCTTGTTCCAGCTCAATGTTTCAAAGTATTGAATTTGTTCCTAGTAGCCACAGGCCTGCTTTGGTTCAATGTCACTAGCCCAGGAAAAGACTCTTCCATATGACCTGGCTTTACTCAAGTAGGGTCTTACTCAGTATTAAATTCAAGTTTCCAGACAAGAATAAAATGCTGTTTAGCCTTACTTTGCTTTTCTTCATTTGGAGGCATAGCTCTCCCTTGGGATTTTTGAGTAGAGAGTTATGAAAAAATTATTCAAAACTCTGAGATAAAGCCAAAGGATTATCACATGACCTCTCAATGTCATCCTAGGTCATGTTAGTGAGTGTCTGGTTTGCTGACTAATAGTGCCACCAAGGAACTTACTAAAATGCAGATGCCCAGACCCTGCTCAAGATAAGGTGAATCAGTATTTCAGGGTACCAGGACCTAAGAATCTGTGGTTTCAAACTACTTAGGAAGCACTGACCTAGAGAAGTTTGCCTAAGGTCTTGTCACTCTCTGGGTGAAGGCAACTCAGTATGTGTCCTTAATTTGGCGGTACTGGGGATCGAACTCAGGACCCTGCACTTGCTAGGCAAGCGCTTATTCCACTGAGCTATATCCCCAGCCCTGTGCCCTTAATTTGGGCTCAGATCTTTACAAAACTACTAAAATGGTGATGAGTTTAATTTTATGTCTAGTAGAAAAGACAACTTCAAATATGATGGAGTTATTGCTCCTTTGGATGTAAGCCAGTTTTGCATCTAAATTTGCCAGTTTTACTTCAGCATTCACTTCTTTCACCCATGGCCTACGGAAATCTTATTTTTCATATTCCTTTTTGAACCAGCTTTGTCATCTTGCTGGGCCCCTCATTAGTGAGTTGAATAAAACTTTGACATGTGCTTACTTAGCTATTTATATGAAAATTAGGTTTTTAATATTGTGAGAATTGTACTTTGGCAGAAGGAGAACCAAGGTGGAGACAAGATTCATCTCTTTTTCAGACTCCTAGTTAGATACTGTCATAACGTTCTCTGCCGCAGTCAGGGTATATTTGGTTACAAACAACAGAAGCCAACTCAAATTAGTTCAAATGAAAACTGACTTATTGGAACACATAGGAAGTCTGACGGGACTCCATTTTTTTTTTTTAAAAATTTTAGTTTAAAGACAAAAGAATGGAGACATATGAACGAGAAAAGCCATAAACAATACAGAAAATACAAAGTTATACAGAATATAGTAGGGAATTAGAACTGGATGTTGTATTACATAGTTATTTTCACATTAGTTAACACAAAAACATTAAAGGAAATACCAAATTATAGATAAGATAGTAGGGAATTTACACTGGATGCTATATAATATAAAGTTATCTTCATTTCTGCTAATACAAAAACGACTGAGGAAATACAGAATTATAGAGAACATAGAAGGGAAT